>JBAMCJ010007481.1:0-23917 GCA_037075205.1 Drosophila prostipennis
CACGAATGCAATTCCTAGTGGTAAGCGACATAGATCCCCTAGTTGTAGCAGAGGAACTGGTGGACCAGTTTGATGTTGAGGCCAACGCAGTCAAACTGAAGAGCCTTAGACCCGCCTTCAGGGACACACAGTCGACCACGATAGGGCTGCTGTAAGGAGGCAAAAGCGGTCCTTGCCAAGGGCAAAATAAAGGTGGGCTGGACAGTCTGCAGAGTCAGGGAGAGCGACTCGAAGCCCAGGTGCTTAAAGTGCCCCGAGATTGGCCATATCGCATCGCGATGCGCTAGCAAGGTGGACAGGAGCGAAGGCTGTTTTCGTTGCGGAGAAAAGGGGCACAAGATCGCTCAGTGCCCAAACGGCAGTGTATGCTTTTTGTGTGCAGGTAGAGACCCCAAAGCGAGAAACCACATGGCAGACAGTGCCCGCACGCAACGCGACCCGTACGCAAGCCTAGCGTATGTAAGTGATTCAATTAAACATGAATCACTGTAGAGCGGCCCACGACTTGCATCAGCAAAACGTGCGCGAGCCGAAGACGGACTACGCCAACCCTACCGAATGGGTGACGACGAAAAATGGACCGCGGACATATCGGGTAAAGCCGCCATTTGGAGGTGCGGTAGAAGCGCGCAGAACATAAGGGAGGTGAGGCAAGCGAATGGATTCGTCTGCGGAAAGGTGGGCTAGTACTGGATCTACAGCTGCTATCTCGCCCCCAGCCTCTCGCTCGCGACCTTCGGCGAAACAATAGACGGGCGGCGGGAGATTTCAACACGTGGGCTTCGACTGGGGAAGTCAGTGGACCAACGCGAGAGGACGCATAGTGGTAGAGGCCGTCGCATCGCTAGACTTAGTGCTCCTGAACGAAGGCTCCCAACAGACATTCAACAGGGCAGGAGCTGGCTCAGTGATCGACCTGATGCTGCTAGTCCCAGCCTAGGGCGGCTAGCGTTCTGGCGGATTGGCGAGTTTTTCACAGCCAGCGATCACGAAGCCACATTATGCAGCCTGGGGATACGGCCGAGCATGACGGAAGCCCAGCCCTGCATTGGCAAGGCATACACAACGGATACCAGAGTTTTTAAGAGCGGCCCAATCTTTCAATGGACCCCAGCCCATCAGCGCTATCGATTCAGCCGACACCTTCGGAGCACGCCTAGAGTCCGCATGCGACAGAGGGATGCAGCAGCAGATACATTACCGGCAGAACGACGCACCATCGTACTGGTGGAACCAGGACATTGCGGAGATCCGACGATCGTGCTTACACGCAAGGAGGCAGTTGCAGCGATCGATAGAATCTGACAGGTTCGAAGAGTGCCACCAACACTTTAAAGAGAAGAGAAAGGCTCCAAAAGTGGGGCAGAGCCTACAGAGGATAAAGGCAGGGAACAGAGCGCCGGTGGAGCCCGAAGCTATGGAACACACAGTGCGCGAGCTTTTCCGATGGGGAACCCATCAAGGCAGCAGACAGCAGACGACAATTGCCTTCCTGTGGGAGAGGAGGTAACACCGGCGGAAATCGCAGCGGCCGGCTGGAGACTGCCAACTAAGAAAGCCCCTGGCCCGAACTCGATCCCAAACAGGGCGTTGAAACTGGTCCTGGCCGAGTACCCGGGAGTAGTGTCGGAGATGCTCAACAAGTGCCTCCTGCTGCTGGCGAAGCCAGGGAAACCACCGGGTGAACCGTCGTCGTTCCGACCTATCTGCCTTTTGGACACCATAGGCAAGGTCCTAGAGTCAGTCATATCGGCAAGACTCAACGCGGCACTAGAGGCATCCGGCGGCTTATCCAACCGCCAGTTTGGGTTCCGGAAGCGCCGGTCAACAGTGGATGCAGTCCAAACTGTCGTCGATTTGGCCCGCAATGCAATCGCTGGGACAAGATGGAAGGGTGGCGTCAAAAAAACTGCTTAATGGTCACTCTAGACTTAATGGATCGGACAATGGAGGCTCTCAGGAATTTCAACGTACCTGGGTACCTACTCAACATCATTGGCAGCTACTTCAGCAACAGAGTGCTGACGTACGAAACAAGCGGAGGTGCAGCATCGTACTACGTGACGGCTGGGGTTCCACAAGTCCTAAGACTTCAGTTCCCAGAGGATACCACAGTGATCGGGTTCGCCGACGACGTAGCTAAGGAACTGGCGGATACCGAGTCTAATATAAGCATAAGAGTGGTAGAAAACTGGTTGGCTCACGCCGGCCTCGCGTTAGGTCCACACAAGACCGAGGCAGTTCTGTTTTTGAACCGGC
Organism: Drosophila prostipennis; assembly: GCA_037075205.1. Classification (NCBI taxonomy): domain Eukaryota; kingdom Metazoa; phylum Arthropoda; class Insecta; order Diptera; family Drosophilidae; genus Drosophila; species Drosophila prostipennis. The sequence continues at coordinate 2,260 of JBAMCJ010007481.1, forward strand.
AACAGAGACGGCGTGTGTCTCGGTTAGAGGCACATCAATATCATCGCAGAGAGCCATCTGGTATCTCGGCGTATTCCTGGACACCAGACTGTCGTTCCGGGAGCACCTTGATTACGCTCACGAAAAGGCAACCGCTACGGTAAGAGGTCTGTCCCGAATCCTCCTAAACACCAGGGGCCCAAGGCAAGATACCAGGAATTTGCTAATGAGCGTGGCATCGTCGCAAATTCTTTACGCAGCTCTGGTGTGGCGGACGTCCTCAGCTACAGAAGTGGACTCCGTTTATCGGCTTGGCGCAATAAGGGTCGCCTGTGCCTTGCAAACAATATCGGATGACGCAGTTCTAGTAATCGCTGGACTGGCACCAATAAGCGAGAGAGCGCGCGAGGCCAAAGAGCTCTATCAAGCTAGGCAGCAAGGCGACACGAACGTGGCGCAACGTAGGGCGCGCAAAGACTCTGAGCAACTGGCAAAGGAACTGGGGAGCGTCTAGCAAAGGGAGATGGACCTACAAACTGATCCCCAACATCGAGGAATGGGTATCCCGTAAGCACGGCCAGGTGGACTTCTACCTGACTCAGGCTCTAATCGGCCATGCTTTCGAAGCTACCTCAAGCGCTTCGGCAAGGACACGGAAGACCGGTGCCCGGAATGCGGCAGCGGTATACCAGAGGACACAAGCCACGTAATCTTTGAATGCAGGCGGTTCGAGTTCCAAAGGCATATGTTGGAGGACGCGACACGCTGGAGAGTAACTGCAGAGAACCTGGTCCACATAATGCTGAGTAGCAAAAGGAACTGGGAGGAGGTAGTGGAATACATAGCCGAGGTGATGAAGGCACTCAGGCAGGCGGAAAGAGAGAGGAAGTAGCATCGTGGGCTGACTGGGCGAAGCAATGCTTAGCGGCCGTACCGCCCGATCGCGGTCCACTATAGGCACCACTTTTATCCCCACACCCCCATACACCAATTATTTAAAATCGTAATAATAAATCAACACTTGGAATACAAAAACAAACAAAAAAAAAATAAAGTGCAATGCACGAATTGCCTGGAATACGGACATACCAGGACTTACTGCGCCCTCAGCTCAGTATGAGTAGCTTGTTGAAACTGAAACGACTCCGAACCATGCACTGCCAACAAGGAAGACTCTCTCACTAAAATGAAAAGTCGGATGGAACGATCGACAACGGCAAGCTCCCAGAACGCACAGAACATTTACATGAGATCACAAACGACACCTGAAGCTTTCTTCGCAAAAGTAGCCAGGTCATCAATTGGCCCTTCAATTACCACCAACGGTATTTCTTACGCCAGTGCTCTAGGATCAGGCACAGCTCACAAAGAGGCGAAAATGGATAACATCCCGAAGGCCATGGGACAGCCACAAAGTAACTTGGAAACTATGATGCAACAAAATATGATGGAATTTATGTCATTCATGAAAACCACCATGCAAACCCTTGTGCAAACCCAAAACATCTTGTTAAAAATGCTTGAAGCTCAGCAGTCCAAATAAACTATGCCTAGTCTTCGAATAATTCTGTGGAACGCCAACGGTGCTTCACGGCATAAACCAGAAATAACTAAATTTCTGAACGAAAACCACATCTACGTTATGCTGCTGGCAGAAACGCATCTCACCAGCAAATATAACTTTTAAATACGGGGATACACATTCTATAGCACCGATCATCCAGATGGTAAAGCACATGGCGCAACCGGCATCTTAATTAGAGACTGCATCAAACACCACTTTCACCAAAGGTTTGCAAAAAACTATTTGCAAGCTACATCGATAAAATTACAGTTGGGCAACTGCAATCTTGCCATTGCCGCTGTTTACTGCCCACGATTTATAGCAGCAGGAGATTACAACGCCAAGCACACACACTGGGGATCCCGACATGTGACCCCCAAAGGAAGGCAACTATATAATGCACCCATCAAAACATGCAACAAACTGGACTACGTTTCGCCAGGCAGCCCTTCATACTGGCCTACAGATCCTAGAAAACTACCCGATTTAATTGATTTTTTTGTGACAAAAAATATTTCTCGCAATCTAATATGGAAAATCGCTTTTGGATCTATCATCGGACCACTCACCAGTGCTAATAACTTTTCTTCAAAGCCCGGAATTAATCGAGCATCCTTGCAGGCTGATGTCGCATCTAACCAACTGGCTGAAGTTCAAAAAGTACGTAAGTTCCCACACTGAACTAACTCCACAGCTCAACATCAATGAGGACATCGACTGCTATGCCGTTGTACTGGTGTCTGTACTCGTCGCAGCAGCCAAAGTCTCTACACCGCAAGGAGGGATGGGCGCACACACCAACGCAAAACTAACCTTGAAATCGAACAGCTTGTTCTGGAGAAAAGACGTTTGATGCGTGCTTGGCAAACCAGCAGATCGCCATCCTCAAAACAAAGTCTTAAGGAAGCTGGTCGCAGACTTACCAGGGCCCTAAGGCACGAAGAAGTAAAAGCTCAACGCCAGTACATTGAGAAACTTTCACCCACCAGCACCAAGCATCCCTTGTGGAGGGCCCACCCAAATCTAAGTGCGCCGGCCGAAACAGTAATTCCCATAAGAGACTCTTCAGGCAGATGGGCCAGAAGCGACAAAGACAGAGCTTGTACATTTGCTTTACACCTTTGAAACGTCTTTCAGCCAAACCCTGCAACAAATTAATTCGCACTACCGTCGCCGTCAATTCGAATTGAAACTGAGACGGAACCAATTCTGTTTCAACCAAACGAAGTTGCAAAAAGTCATAAGCCAGCAATTGAAACCAAAAAAGGCCCCAGGCTGTGATCAAATAACTCCCAAAATGCTAATTGAACTCCCAAACTGTGCAGTTGAGGTCATTTGAAAACTCTTTAACGGGATTACACGACTTGGCTACTTTCCAAAAAAATGTATAATTATAATGATCCCAAAGCCAGGAAAAGATCACACAATACCAGCTTCATACAGACCGATAAGTTTACTCTCGTGTCTGTCAAAGCTGCTAGAAAAATGCCTTTTGACGCGCATAATCCCATATCTGAAAGAGCACAACGTTATTCTGGCACATCAGTTTGGCTTTCGAGAAAGCCATGGAACAACAGAGCAAGTCAACATATTAACAACGGAAATAAGGTCTGCATTCGAATATCGGGAATACTGCAGTGCGTTATTCCTTGACGTTGCACAGGCTTTCGTTCGAGTCTGGCTTGATGGCCTTATGCACAAAATCATAACTATTCTGCCGGAAAACACTTACATGATACTTGAATCGTACCTTTACAACAGAGAATTCGTCGTGAGATGCAACACTACAACATCCGACGATTACACCATAGAGTCTGGAGTTCCCCAAGGTAGTGCCCTTCGTCCAACTCTATTTCTCCTTTACACCGCAGATATTCCCACGAACGACCAGCTAAATACTTCCACGGCGATCATAAGTCGGTCCAAATGCCCAATTCAGGCAACAGCACTACTAGCTGATCATCTCGTGGTAGTGGAGAGGTGGTTATCAGACTGGCGTATAAAATAAATGCGCAAAAGAGTAAACACACAATGTTTACTCTTAAAAGACAAACGTGTCCCCCGCTAACTCTGAATAACACGCCACTTCCACAAGCTGACGATGTAACGTACCTTGGCGTTCACCTAGACAGGAGACTTACATGGCGGAAAAATATTATATATATATATATATATATATAATTGCTTGCTTTATGACTGTGGGTATTTTTAATAAGTAATATCCATTTGGATAATTCATTCTTATGAAATAGCTAACTATACTATCAAAAAAGCATGATTTTTTTTTAATAAGTACTGCAGTATCAAAAAACGAAAATAAGACTACGAATAAAAAAAGAGGATTGTGCGTGGGATTGTGTGTGATAATGAATAAAATTAAAGAATACAATTGCTTAAATGGTCCAGATGCAATGTGTGTGGTAAATTTATTATGAGCAATACATTTCGACCCTTTGACAGTGAGGTAAAAGATCGATATTTCCTCTACTTTGGCATTAAACCAAATCTTGAAGAGGCTTTGACACCGAGGAGAATTTGCGAATATGGCCGCTTGACATTTCTTAAATGGAGCGAAGGCAAACGGTTTGTTTTTGTTATACCCTTGCAGAGGGTATTATGATTTCAGTCAGAAGTTTGCAACGCAGTGAAGGAGACGTTTCCGACCCCATAAAGTATATATATTCTTGATCAGCATCACTAGACGAGTCGATCTAGCCATGTCCGTCTGTCCGTCCGTCTGTCCGTCTGTTTCTACGCAAACTAGTCTCTCAGTTTTAAAGCTATCGGGCTAAAACTTTCCCAAAAGTCTTCTTTCTGTTGCAGGTACTACAACTACAACTATATCATATAGCTCCCATAGGAACAATCGGGAAAAAAAGTGAAAAAAAATTATATCGTGGGTGTTTTTAAACCTATAACCTCCTACTTTTGGAAATGCCATTTTTTATCTAATTCTGAATTTCGAACAAAATTTTTTTCAAAATCGGACGACTATATCATATAGCTGCCATAGGAACGATCGGAAAATTAATGGGAATATAATAGGAAATAAATTATTGCTTCGTTGACTTTTATTGTAATCTCTTCTACTCTGGGATATGACATTTTTTAAATGTTTTTGAATTTCGGTTTGAATATTATCAATATCGAACTACTATATCATATAGCTGCCATAGGAACGATCGGAAAATTAGTGATTAATATGAATTATCTGCAAGGGTATATAAACTTCGGCTGGCCGAAGCTAGCTTCCTTTCTTGTTTTTTGCTAAGTCCATTATTGTTTTCTTGACATAGATGCTACATGAAGTTTGACACGCCAATGATGTGCCTTAGTAAATGCTTAGGCATCGGAAAGAACGCAAAATGGAAATACGCGAAAGTGCGCTCAGTAACACTTCCCAAAATTCATTCCGCTAATGTCCCATATCCAGTATGTCCGGACAAAATAGATAATTACACTTCTTCGGATAGCTCTTCTATTTCCGATGACTCCAGTCCGGGTGAAGAAGAAGTTATCCTATTTTTTTAAGAAAAGTTAAATGATTGGATTAGAGATTTAGAGCTGACAAAAGAGAAGTCAGAGTTGCTTGCATATCGAATGAAGCAGGACGGCTTTTTGAAACCAGGAGTGAAAACCACTTTTTATAGAAACCGTCATGAAGGTTATGCTAAGTATTTCGCCAAAGAAGATCAGATTAGCTACTGCAATAACATAACTGGAATGTTTCATCAGCTACAAGAAGTTCACAATCCGAATGAGTGGAGACTCTTTATCGATGGTAGCAAAGCAAGTTTAAAAGCAGTTTTGTAGCACAATGGAAATTCGAAACTATCTATTCCAATTGCACACGCAGTTAGCACCAAAGAAACGTATGACACAATGGCTAGACTTCTTAAATATATGCAATACGAGCATTTTGAGTGGAAAATATGCGCAGATCTTAAAGTGGTTGCCATACTGTGTGGGTTGCAAGGCGGATATACAATATACTGTTGCTTTCTTTGCCTTTGGGACAGCCGATCAGATGCACAACACTATCAAAAAATAAGTGGCCATCCAGAATAAATTATGTTATTGGTGAGGCCAACATAAAATTCAATCCTTTGGTAAATCGAGAAAGTATTATTCTGCCACCGCTGCACATCAAATTGGGACTTATTAAGAATTTCGTCAAGGCCCTCAATAAAGAAGGTGCTGCATTTGCCCACTTGTTGTCCGTGTTTCCAGGACTTTTGTATGCCAAACTAAAAGCGGGAGTGTTCCCAGGTCCCGAAATTAAAAAGCTTCTTAGAGACGATACATTTGAAGGACACCTATCATCAGTGGAAGCGGCAGCTTGGAGATTATTTAAGCTGATTGTGGCCAACTTTTTAGGCTTTAGCTGAGGCCACTAATCTCTATTCGGGAGAAGACCTCGAATAACCTAGTCAACAAAATAGTTGAGCTAGTCGGAAAAGATAACTTTCATGTTATTCCGCCTATGAAAGGGAATATAAGCGAAACTAAACTGCAAACAAAAACTGAAGACGATTTCCGGGCTGTGTCAAAGTACTTAAACGAAAGAAACCAAAAAGAATTACTAAACGTAACAGCTAAAAAACTGCAAAGGCTTGCAAGTTGTGCTTAAGGGAATAGAACCCGATGTGACCCCATTCTGAAATTACAGAGGCTTTAAAATAAAACGGTTTTTGTGCAAAAAATGTTATAAACATTATGAACAAAAACATGAAGCCAGACAGCAGAACTTTGAAAAAAACGCAGTGCACCCGATCTACAAGTTGCATTACCTGCTGTCGGCTGTGCAGGGCATACTCGAGGAACAGGAAAAGGCTAAGGAGACAGCCAAAAAAAACCTGCGCAGAAGTGCTCGCGAGCGGAACTAGTAAGCGACCCAGGTGCCAAAAAACTGGAAAAACGCAAGCTGTACCGGCATAAAAGGCGATGCACAAGGCACCGGCAAGCAATGCCAGCCAAAGTGCTAGCCCAGGAGGGCTATGCAAGGGCTTAGGGGTATATGAAGTTCCTTCAAATAAACCTAAACCACTGTGAGGTTGCCCAATTGTTGCTGGATCAAAATGTCATGGAGGAAAAAAAAAATCGGCAGTATGAAACTACGGAAATCCGAAGCTTCAGATTAGCAGGAAAAAAAGCGGAAATTGCTTCGCTAGGGCCCATGTGAATGGTATAGCGTTCTATAGCTGTTACCTGCCGCCAAGCCATAGCCTTACCCAGGCAATATCTGTGCTCGAAGAGATTGCAGAAGATGCCCGGGAAAATCGCCCAGCCGTAATAGCCGGGGACTTTAACGCCTGGGCTTCCGATTGGGGCTCTCCCCGAACAAATGCGAGGGGCAAGGCGCTACTTGAGAGCTTCGCCGCACTTGACCTAGTGCTGCTGAACTCTGGAATGAAACCGACTTTTTCTAGAGCCGGCACCAGTTCCATCATTGACCTCACATTCGCGAGCGCTGGATTGGCCTCGGGCTCCAGCTGGGAGGTTAGTGACACCTACATGGGTAGCGACCATGCAGCAATAATCTGCACGATAAAGTCCAGAATTGGCCCACCACGGGTTCCAAATATCGTGCCAGGGTACAGAATAGAAACGCTAGACGCGGAGATGGTACAGATGTTTTTCGAGGACCTCTCCACTAGCGGTTCAGCTGAAGAACGGGCAAACCACATCGCAGACTACACCAAGCTAGCCTATGCAGAGAAAGGGAAAAAACCCATCAGGAAGAAGACCTGCATACTGGTGGAACCAATCCATTGCGGAAGCCAGGAAAGACTGCCACAGGGCAAGACGCGCATACCAACGCTCAAGAGGAAGGCCCGAATTTGAGTCACTTCAAATAGTTTTCAGGGAAAAAAAACGAGCCCTGGAAAAAATCACAATACCATAAAGGCAAACACAAAAGAGTATGTTGACATGTATAACGCATGCCTAACAGAAGGTGTGTTCCCTAGTCGCTGGAAACAACAGCGGAGAAACCTTAACGTTCCAATGTATATACAGAGAGTAATAGCGAGCTACTTCGAAGGCCGCCTGCATCTGTACGAAACTAATTCCGGGCAATCGACCCACAGGGTGAGCGGGGGAGTCCCACAAAGATCAGTCCTAGGCCCATTGTTATGGAATGCCATGTACGATGGGATCCTTAGGATCGCGATGCCCGAAGGGGCACGACTCATTGGCTTTGCCGATGACGTACGAGGGTGGTCCGATAAGTACTTAGCCTCACCGCCCGATGGCGCCACTATCGCAAGAAAACTTTTCTATCGTGTAGTACATTCTAGTAGACGGCTACTGTCGAAATTTCAGCCGAATCGGACTCGTAGCTTTGTTTTGCCAGCGTGTGGCATCATACGTGTTCGCGGATTTTAGAAAAATGGAGAAAGAGCAATATCGGTCAGTGATTCGATTCTTGTTTTTGGAAGGGAAATCACGCAGCGAAATCAAAGAGCGCTTGGATGCTGTGTACGGTGACTCTTCTCCTTCGATAGCGACCGTCAAAAATTGGTTTAACGAGTTTCAACGTGGTCGCACGTCGGTTTTTGATGAGCCACGCCCAGGTGCCCCGAAATCGGCTACCACGGAGGATAACGTCCAAAAAGTCCACGATCTCGTTTTGGCAGATCGCCGATTGAAGATACGCGAGATAGCTGAGACAGTACGCATGTCAAAAGACCGCGTGGGTCATATCCTGCATGATATTTTGGGCATGAGAAAGCTGTCGGCGCGATGGGTGCCGCGTTTGCTCACTCCGGACAACAAACGCAACCGCCCTCGCCAAGGCCAAATTGGTCGAATTGGGCTACGAACTGCTACCCCATCCACCTTATTCTCCAGATTTGGCCCCATGGGACTTCTTTTTGTTTCCAAACTTGAAAAAGTCTCTCGCTAGACAGAAATTTGGGTCGATTGAGGAGGTCGTCGCCGCCACAGAGGCCTATTTTGCAGACCTCGAGGAAACGTATTTTTCAGACGGGTTAAAGAAGTTGGAGCATCGCTGGGTCAAGGGTATCGAGCTAAAACAAGATTATGTTGAGAAATAAACTGACACTTTTCCAAAATTTTCGTTTTTCTTTTGGAGGCTAAGTACTTATCGGACCACCCTCGTAGCTATAGTAGTTTCTGCAAAGAAACTCCCAGATGCACAGAGAATCTGCAACGAAGCTGGGAAACGAGCAAGCGCATGGCTCGACGCCAAGGGACTCACCTTGGCAGCGCACAAGACAGAAGCTGTCCTGATAAGTAGCAGGAAGATAGTAGAGACGGCTACTATCAAAATTGGAGAAGCCACAATTAAATCTCGCCCAAGCCTAAAATACTTGGGTGTCATGATTGACCACCGGCTAACCTTCAAAGATCATCTAGCGTACGCTAGTAGCAAGGCAGTTAGGACCGCGGCCGCAATCTCGAAGATTATGGCAAATACTCGGGGACCGAGGCAACCAGGTCGGAGATTACTGGTTAGCGTTGTCACATCGACGCTGATGTACGCTGCTCCCATATGGGCCCGAGCCACTGAAACAGAAAGTTATATGCAAGAAGCCGACTCCGTGTAGAGGCTGTGTGCCCTGCGGGTATGCTGTGCGTTCCGCACGGTATTCCATGATGCGGCGTTGGTAATATCGGGAATTATACCGATCGACCTGCTGGCTCTGGAATCAGTTAAGATCCGAGCAGACAGCACAGGAATCGCAACTGCTGAATCCCTACGGAAAAGGTGCAGAGAACTTACCATTGCAAAGTGGCAAGAGAGATGGGAACGAAGTAGCACATGACGTACAAGCTTATCCCAGAACTGCAGAGATGGCTGGGAAGGAAGCATGGACATGTGGACTTCTACTTAACGCAACTGTTGACAGGACATGAATGCACACAGCAAACTACAGAGGCTGTCCAGTCTACAAGGAGATGAAAAGTCGGATGCAACGATCGACAACGGCACGCTCCCAGAACACACAGAACATTTACATGAGATCACAAACGACACCGGTAGCTTTCTTCGCAAAAGCAGCCAGGTCATCATTTGCCCCTTCAATTACCACCAACGGTATTTCTTACGCCAGTGCTCTAAGATCAGGCACAGCTCACATAGAGCCGAAAATGGATAACATCCCGCAGGCCATGGGACAGCCACCAAGTAACATGGAAACTATGATGCAACAAAATATGATGGAATTTATGTCATTCATGAAAACCACCATGCAAACCCTTGTGCAAACCCAAAACATCTTGTTAAAAATGCTTGAAGCTCAGCAGTCCAAAAAAACTATGCCTAGTCTTCAAATAATTCTGTGGAACGCCAACGGTGCTTCACGGCATAAACCTGAAATAACTAAATTTCTGAACGAAAACCACATCGACGTTATGCTGCTGGCAGAAACGCATCTCACCAGCAAATATAACTTTTAAATACGTGTTTACACATTCTATAGCACCGATCATCCAGATGGTAAAGCACATGGCGCAACCGGCATCTTAATTAGAGACTGCATCAAACACCACTTTCCCCAAAAGTTTGGAAAAAACTATTTGCAAGCTACATCGATAAAATTACAGTTGGGCAACTGCAATCTTGCCATTGCCGCTGTTTACTGACCACCTTGTTTTACAGTCTCCGAAGACCAATTCATGAACTTCTACAATTCACTTGGAGAGCGATTTTTAGCAGCAGGAGATTACAACGCCAAGCACACACACTGGGGTTCCCGCCTTGTGACCCCCACAGGAAGGCAACTATATAATGCACTCATCAAAACATGCAACAAACTGGAATACGTTTCGCCAGGCAGCCCTACATACTGGCCCACAGATCCTAGAAAACTACCCGATTTAATTGATTTTGCTGTGACAAAAAATATTTCTCGCAATCTAATATCTGGAAAATCGCTTTTGCATCTATCATCGGACCATTCACCAGTGCTAATAACTCTTCTTCAAAGCCCGGAATTAATCGCGCATCCTTGCAGGCTGATGTCGCATCTAACCAACTGGCTGAAGTTCAAAAAGTACGTAAGTTCCCACATTAAACTAACTCTACAGCTCAACATCAATGAGGACATCGACTGCTATGCCGTTGCACTGGTGTCTGTACTCGTCGCAGCAGCCAAAGTCTCTACACCGCAAGGGAGGGATGGGCGCACACACCAACGCAAAACTAACCTTGAAATCGAACAGCTTGTTCTGAAATCTAAGTGCGCGGGCCGAAACAGTAATTCCCATAAGAGACTCTTCAGGCAGAGCTTGTACATTTGCTTTACACCATTGGGGGCCAGCAGAGGCAGCACACATACAATGAAAGAACGCATTGCGTTTGTGTGTGTGCCAGCATGCACGGATTTGACTGTGTGCGTCTCGTTTTTCTGCTTGACAGCGTACGTCAGCTTCGAAACGATAGCAGCGCAGCGGCAGAGCCTATCCCGTGGGCCCTGCGCGCTGCATCTGCTGGCCACCACTGCTTTACACCTTCGAAACGTTTTTCAGCCAAACCCTGCAACAAATTCATTCGCACTACCGTCGCCGTCAATTCGAATTGAAACTGAGACGGAACCAATTCTGTTTCAACCAAACGAAGTTGCAAGAGTTGAAACCAAAAAAGGCCCCAGTCGGTGATCTAATAAATCCCAAAATGCTAATTGAACTCCCAAACTGTGCAGTTGAGGTCATTTGTAAACTCTTTAACGGGATTACACGACTTGGCTACTTTCCAAAAAAATTTGAAAAAATCGGTAATCATAATGATCCCAAAGCCAGGAAAAGATCACACAATTCCAGCTTCATACAGACCGATAAGTTTACTCTCTGTCAAAACTGCTAGAAAAATGACTTTTGACGTGCATAATCCCATATCTGAAAGAGCACAACGTTATTCCGGCACATCAGTTTGGCTTTCGAGAAAGCCATGGAACAACAGAGCAAGTCAACATATTAACAACGGAAATAAGGTCTGCATTCGAATATCGGGAATACTGCAGTGCGGTATTCCTTGACGTTGCACAGGCTTGATGGCCTTAATCATAAAATCAGGACTATTCTGCCGGAAAACACTCACAGGATACTTGAATTGTACCTTTACAACAGAGAATTCGCCGTGAGATGCAACACTACAACATCCGAAGATCACAACATAGAGGCTGGAGTTCCCCAAGGTAGTGCCCTTGGTCCAACTCTATTTCTCCTTTACACCGCAGATATTCTCACGAACGACCGGCTAACTACTTCCACATTCGCAGACGATTCCGCGATCATAAGTCGGTCCAAATGCCCAATTCAGGCAACAGCACTACTAGCTGATCATCTCGTGGTAGTGGAGAGGTGGTTATCAGACTGGCGTATAAAATAAATGCGCAAAAGAGTAAACACATAACGTTTACTCTAAGCAGACAAACGTGTCCCCCGCTAACTCCGAATAACACGCCACTTCCACAAGCTGACGATGTAACGTACCTTGGCGTTCACCTAGACAGAAGACTTACATGGCGGAAACATATCGAAGCTAAGAAAATTCACCTAAAACCAGAGCTCGTAAAAAACGGTCAACCGAATTTTTCTAATTGGGCTGCTCATTTGAAAGACCCCATTTATATAGAATGAAATATCCCAATTATTATTAATATTTAGTCATGTTTATATTTTTCATATTACAAATTAAAGATTTTATGTCTTTTGTTCAGGATGAAATTAAGTGCCGAAAATTACCTTTCCACTGATGTTTGTTATGCAGCAGTGGCGGATATGGGATTTTGTTGTGGGGGGTGCTATCAAAACAATTTTTTTGTTGCATACTTTTTGAATACCGAAATTATTTTCATTTTTCACCCGTGTGGGGTGTGATTATCACCCATATCACCTCCGTGGATCCGCGCATGTTATGCAGGTAGGACTAGCACGACTTTCGCAACTATCTTCAAATAAGGTGACATAAATTTTAGCCAAAAAAATTAATTTTGTTGGTCATTAATGGTAGGCGACCATGAAACAAAGTACAATTTTCAATTTCCGTGTATAGGTTTGACCATCCAGAATGGTGAAAAAAAGAGACCCCTGAGAATCATTAAGGCTGCTCGGTGAGGAAAGAGCCTTCAAATTTTTATCCAGCTATACGAGAGCAACAAAGCAAGCTGTGTAAAAATTTTTACCGAGCTATAGGAGTATTTACGACGAAAAGGGTCTCGGGTGAGCACGACCGAGCAAACGAAATCTGTCACCGGTTGAGCAGAGAGCAAGTCTAAGGCAAACGAAATTTTAGGGTATCTCTCTAACAGCTTCGTATGGGGTCAGTATGTGAGGGGTTTTTTTCTGACAACAAGCACAATGAGACCTTTTTTTACGAGCTCTGGTTTTATTTTGATTGGAATAAAATAAAAATCATAAGATAAGTTTTTTTTTAAAAGTGGTTAAAAAAATTTGCAAAAAATCGTGGTGGTAGCTTTGATAAGCCCCTAGACGGCTTAAAATCAGATTGGCGAAAAGTCTTACTGGAGGCCCGCGCGGCTGTGATGAGTTTTATTTTGAGCAAAAAAAATAAAAATCATCAATAACACTAGTTTACAGCCAAAATATATAAACGCTGGGACCCATTTTTTTCGTTTACTATTGGGTCACTGATCACGATGAAAAAAAAAAATTTTTCCTAAGAATCGTTTCGGAGATATTTGAAAAAGCTAGATTTTTGACCACAGCTTCCAGCGAATCATGAGATAACTCGTCTCATGTTTGAAAATAAACATAGGCAATCCAAGCATTGCAGTCCTCAAGCATTATTGGCGATAAAATATATTGTGACAACGCCACGAATTTTGTTGGCGTTAGGAATGAGTTATACAAATAAAAACAAGCATTTACTCAAAGGAAGCGCAAGAAGCAATCACAAAAACGTGCTCTGAACGAGGAACTGAATTTCAGTTCATCCCTCCTAGAGCCCCTCATTTCGGGGGGCTCTGGGAAGCAGCTGTGAAATCCGCAAAACACTTGCTAATACGCACTGTTTCAACTGCGGACTTGACTTGCGAGGAACTAGAGACAGTCGTCATCGACATAGAGGCTATATTAAATACTCGACCTATCACTCCTATTTCTTCCAGCCCACTATGGGGCCAAAACCCATTTTTTAAAAATAGTTAAAACAAAAAATGTTGTTTGACGATGTGTTAACAGAAGACCATTTAACCATTTTAGGTTTACAGAAATCCGATAGAGGTCGCCTCTGTTAAGGTAGAATCAGCGGTTTGAAATGCAATTCTAGGGCTTTACAAAGTAATTTTTATTATTTAACTTATAATGATTACGGTCCTTGGGCCAGGGTTCCAAGGACTCATTACTTCATTCCCCATCACTGCGTTCTGAAACCAGACAGTTCTACAAAACAAGAGAGAACGCTATAGTCGGGTGCCCCGACTATTAGATACCCGTTACTTAGCTAAAGGGAGTGCGAGGGAGATGGAGGATATAAAACTTTGATCAGGCCTAACTTTTAAACGAATGGTCCGTTTTAAAAAATTTCTTCTACATTTCGATAGGTATTGATAAACACAACAATACTGCATTTTTACTTTTCCGAAATATTTAAATTTTGTAAAATCGTATTTAAGCGATTGTGGGCGTTAGAGGGGGCGTGGCACCTTCTTGAAACAAACTTGCGCTGCGTAGGAACTCCAAGAATCTTCATGCCAAATACCAATCCTCTAGCTTTTATAGTTTCCGAGATCTCAGCGTTCATACGGACGGACAGACAGACAGACGGACAGACAGACATGGCTAGATCGACTCGGCTAGTGATCCTGATCAAGAATATATATACTTTATGGGGTCGGAAACGCTTCCTTCTAGCTGTTACATACTTTTGCACGAATACAATATACCCTTTTACTCTACGAGTAACGGGTATAATTAAGGGTAGTGTTTGATGCCTCAGCACGAAGCTCTACAGGCCACAGTCTAAACAACATTCTGAGAGTTGGACCAACAGTACAAAGTGAGGTGTTATCAATTGTGTTACGTTTTCGAACATACCGGTTTGTGTATACAGCAGTCATCGAAAAAATGTATCGACAAATTTGGGTTCACCAAAAGACAAAACGTATCAGCCTATCCTTTGGCGACGGACACCAAAAGAAAAAATTCGTTATTTTCAGTTATGGGTCAGCATGTGCCCCGTACTTAGCGACAAAATGCTTACAACATTTGGCGTCAATGGCCCCAAAAAATCAACTGTTAGGCGCAACGGCCATTAAAGAAAACTTCTACGTAGATGACTACTTATCCGGGGCAGAGACATTAGAAGAAGCAATGAAACAACAAACTCAGAGCTGCGAGATTCTCAGGGCAGCGAAAATAAAGTTACGAAAATGGTGTTCAAATCATCCAGAATTGCTAAAGAATATTGAAAAGGATGATCACAATAAAATCATTGGGAATACTATGAAACCCCAAGGATGTCAAACTTCAAGGACGGGCGACCCCATACGAACAAGGAACGGTCACAAAGCGAATTGTCTGTTCAGAGCTTGCCAAAATATTTGATCCACTAGGTTTGTTGTGTCCCATAACCACAACAGCAAAGATATTTATGCAACAATTGTGGCAAAAGTCTCTCGACTGGGAGCAGAGCTTTAATAAGGAGCATTGTCATTTCACACGTTTATAGCAAATAGAATATCCAGAATCCATAAACTAACAAATCCAAGTCACTGGAATCACGTATCATCAGAGGAGAACCCAGCAGACCTAGTATCTAAAGGATGCTCAGCGCAACAATTGAGGCATAGGAGTTTCTGGTTCTGTGGTCCATCCCTTTTGACAACAGAACAAGAGACATGGAAGCAATCAGCCAAGCAGATACTGGATGGAGAAGACCTCGAGCGGAAAAACATCAACACCACTAAAAGCATTGATTGGACGAATGAAATTAATCATCATGGATCATTTAATACACTATAAACAATCACGGGCTGGGTGCTGCGTTTCGTGAATAACTGTAAAAAAGGAAAAGGGAGAGAAACGGGACCAATAACTACAGAAGAACGGGAACAAGCACTACAACGAATAATACAAAAGGTACAAGAAATAGGATTCCAAGCAATAATCTCTCAAGTAAAAAAGGGTGGATGTGTAGCAGTATCAGATCCATATCGATCATTGGACCCGTTTATAGATGAAAACAATCTGCTACGAGTAGGAGGACGGCTACAGAACTCAAGTTTAACAATTGACGAAAAACACCCCATGATGCTGCCAGCGAATCATGAGGTCACTCGACTCATGTTTGAAAATAAACATAGGCAGTTTAAGCATTGCGGCCCCCAAGCATTATTGGCAATTACGAGGCAGCGTTTTTGGACAATAAGCGGAAAACAGCTCGCATCAACAACCGTATGACGGTGCGTCATATGCTGTCGGGCCCGTCCATGATCCCGTCCATGATTGAAGCAAATCATGAGTCCTTTACCAGGGGATCGAGTAAAAGCCTCAAGACCATTTAGAATCAGCGGAGTAGATTATTGTGGACCGTTCTGGATTCACTACAAAATCCGAGGAAAACGGCCACACAAGGTGTATTTAGCTATTTTCAGCTGTTTTGTCACTAAGGCAGTGCATTTGGAAGTGGTGTCAGATTTAACCACTCAAGCCTTCCTTGCAGCATTCAAAAGATTCAACGGACGCAGAGGAATAGCCGAGAAAATATATTGTGACAACGCCAAGAATTTTGTAGGCGCTAGGAATGAGTTATACGAAATAAAAACAAGAGAGAACGCTATAGTCGGGTTGGTGTCCCGACTATCTAATACCCGTCACTCTGCTAAAGGGAGTGCGAGGGAGATGGAGATATAAACTTTGATCAGGCATAACTTTTTAACGACTGGTCCGATTTAAAAAATGTCTTCTACATTTTGATAGGTATTGATAAGCACAATAAAACTGCATTTGTACTTTTCCAAAATATTTAAATTTTGTAAAATCGTTATGAGCTATTGTGGGCGCTAGAGGGGGCGTGGCACCTTCTTGAAGCAAACTTGCGCTGCGTAAGAACTCCAAAAATCTTCATGCCAAATACCAATCCTCTAGCTTTTATAGTTTCCGAGATCTCAGCGTTCATACAGACGGACAGACAGACGGACAGACAGACATGGCTAGATCGATCGCTAGTGATCCTGATCAAGAATATATATACTTTATGGGGTCGGAAACGCTTCCTTCTAGCTGTTACATACTTTTGCACGAATACAATATACCCTTTTACTCAACGGGTATAACAAGTATTTACTCAAAGGAAGCGCAAGAAGCAATCACAAAAACGTGCTCTGAACTAGGAACTGAATTTCAGTTCATCCCTCCTAGAGCCCCTCATTTCGGGGGGCTCTGGGAAGCAGCTGTGAAATCCGCAAAACACTTGCTAATACGCACTGTTTCAACTGCGGCCTTGACTTACGAGGAATTAGAAACAGTCATCATCGACATAGAGGCGATATTAAACTCTCGACCGCTCACTCCTATTTCTTCCAGCCCTCGAGATTTGGCAGCCTTGACGCCTGGACATTTTCTAATCGGAGGACCACTTACTGCGTCTCCAGATATTTATAAAAGAGAAATTCGATCCGGACAAGTCACCAGGTGGAAAGAGATCGACAAGGTCAGACAGGACTTTTGGAAACGTTGGAGCCACGAGTACCTACACGAGCTTCAAAACCGAGCAAAATGGACCAGGAAAGAAAGGCCAGAGTCAGTAGGCGACTTAGTGATTATAGAGGAAGACAATGTATCTCCTCTGCAATGGCCGCTGGGAAGAATTCTCGCAGCTCACCACGAAAATATGATCCAAACCGGAAACCTGGGTCAAATCGCAGCAGAACTAACGTTGGTGGCGGGGCATATTAAGCGAACGCAAGCTGCCATTATCAACATCATGACCGGGCTAAAAAGAGGAATAATTAGTCCAGCCTTAGTCTCCGTGGGGCAATTAAAAACAGAATTGGTAAATATTCGATCACATCTGCCAAAGGGAAGACGGTTACCAATCACACACGAGACCATTCACGATATATACGCGGTAATGACAACGGAAGTACAGGAATTAGACGATTCCCTGGTACTTCACATAAAAATTCCACTAGTAGATGAAGAAGAGTACAACGTCTACCATTTAACACCCATTCCGTTAGTAAGCCAGAACAAAATACTGGCATTAAAGACAGAGACCTATTACCCAGAGGATGCTGGGTACAACAATTGAGGCATAGAAGTTTCTGGTTCTGTGGTCCGTCATTTTTGACAACAGAACAAAAGACTTGGAAGCAATCAGCCAAGCAGATACTGGATGGAGAAGACGAGCGAAGAAACAGCAACACCCAAATAATGGCAACCACTAAAAGCATTGATTGCACGAATCATCATGGATCTTTTAATACGTTGATAACAATCACGGGCTGGATGCTGCGTTTCGTGAATAACTGGTAAAAAGGCAAACAAAGAAAATCGGGACCAATAACGACAGAAGAGCGGGAACAAGCACTACAACGAATAATACAAAAAATACAAGGAGTAGAATTCCATGCAACAATCTCTCAGCTACAAAGGGATGGATGTGTAGCATTAGACCCGTTTCCAGATGAAAACAATCTGCTGCGAGTAGGAGGACGACTACGGAACTCAAGTTTAAAATTTGACGGAAAACACCCCATGATGCTTCCATCGAAGCATGAGATAGCTCGTCTCATGTTTGAAAATAAACATAGGCAATCCAAGCATTGCAGTCCTCAAGCATTATTGGCAATTACGAGGCAGCGCTTTTGGACAATAATCCGCGGGATGCGGAGTCCAACACATTCGCAAGAAATTCCCTTTCCGCAAAGCCACCTGCCACGGCTGCGGTCGCACCGGCCATATACAGAAAGTATATCCAACGCCAAGTTCCCGATCGAACCGAAATAATACATCTCGTGTAAACCAGATATTGCCGCTGATCAGCCAAAAGAAATCAGTCTCAATCGCAATCAACGGCCGTACTTGCGTATTTGAAGTAGACTCTGGATCACCGGTGATCATTATGAAGGAATCGACGTTCAGGTACATCTGGCCAAACGAAAAGCCAGATCTAACACGGTGTTAGAGTATTCCGAATGGGCCACACCTACGGTTCCTGTCATTAAAAAAGACGGATCAATTCGCATTTGTGGAGACTACAAATCGACCTTGAATAGAGCAGTCCTACCACATTGCCATCAAATTCCGGCCACAAACACACTTCTAGCATCAATAGAAGGCGGGTCAGTATTCGCAAAAATTGATCTAGCGCAAGCCTATCAGCAGCCGTCGGTTGATGAACGTTTAGCAATGCTGCAGACTATCTCCACACACAAGGGCGCATTCAAGGTCACCTGGCTGCAATTCGGGATATCATCAGCCCCCGGAATTTTTCAGAGCTGCATAGAGAATATCCTTCAGAATATACCGGGGGTATTGCCGTATTTCGACGATATTGTGGTCATGGGAAAGTCTGACGAGGAGTTATCAGTCAGACTTAACGAGGTCCTTTCTCGTTTCGATAAAACCGGTCTTCGCCTGCGCAGGGACAAATGCCAGTTCGGAGTCCCTACCATCGAGTTTTTGGGGTTCAAAATCGACGGCATAGGCATACGGCCCTCGGTGGACAAGGTCAGGGCCATCCACTCCGCGCCGGCGCCAACAGATAAGAAGCAACTTCAAGCCTTTCTAGGGCTTACAAATTTTTATCATTCATTTCTTCCTAACAAAGCTACAATTGCAGAGCCATTGCATCGCCTTCTAGATAAAAATTCTTCATGGAAATGGTCGCATCAACACCAGGAGGCGTTCAACAAGTTAAAGCAGCTCATCGTCTCAGATGCAGTATTGGCCCATTACAGCGAGAATTTACCCTTGGTTTTGGTCTGCGATGCCTCTCCGTATGGAATAGGAGCTGTACTAAGTCACAAAATGGAAAACGGAATGGAAAAGCCAATAGCATTTTATTCACGTACGTTGTCTAAGGCAGAGCGGAACTATTCACAAATCGACAGAGAGGCGGTCGCACTAATTTCCGGCGTTAAAAAGTTCCACAACGACCTGTATGGCCGTCCATTCACCTTGATCACAGACCATCGCCCGCTTCTAGGCATATTTACCGCATCAAAGGCAGTGCCAAACATCATTTCGAACCAAATGCTAAGACGAGCAATTTTCTTGAGTGCATACGATTTCACCATCATCCACCGTCCTGGAGCGAAAATAAGTAATGCCGATTTTTTGAGCCGTTGCCCGATATTGATAGGCATCCGTTACATCTAAGTGAGCAAATACCGTGGCTCCTCTCATTTTATGCGGGCTCACTGTAGGTTTGTAATTGCCTGTAATGCGAATGCCTCCATTCTTCTTTGTAACTACATGTATAGTTGATGCCCACTCTAAAAATTCGACACGTTTGTAAAATCCTGCCGCAATTTTTGATTCGATCTCCTTGGCATAAGCATCCTTCATTGCAAAGGGTACTTTTCTTGGTCGTGCAAATATCGGCTTGGCATCCGCTTTGAGGTGAACTACTGAAAACATCTGTAAATTGTTGAAGTAATTGTTGAAGGCGCAACATCTCATCTGTGCTCAAGTCTGTTGCTCGTATTTCTATTGCGTTGACCGACGCTCTACTCGTATTTGAGAGAACTATTGCGGTGTCTGATCGGGCGCAAATAGGCTTGAAAAATTTATTTCTTGCACGAATTGTGAAATCCATTCTCTTCCACATAATGTGTCAAAGTTTCCCTCCACTACATACAGATTTAGTTTCTGGGTGGTGTTCTTATATTTCACTCTGACCACTGCCCGACCTATACAGTTGACGATGTGACCTGTGTAGTCGAAACAATAACGACGTGACACGATTAATCGTAATAAAATAATAAAATAAAAGTTGAGTTATTTATAACAAACTTAAAAGAAGAAATGAAGTTAACTTCGGCCAGCCGAAGTTTATATATCGTTGCGGGTATGCCTATTTAAAATGATGTTTTTCAATTGTCAAAAATCAAAACGCCTACTCCCTACAAAGTTACAATGTCTTTTCTATTATTTTTTTTAATAGATCAGATCCGACTCGCTCCGACATATGTACTACCTGCAATAAAAATAAGACTTTTGGGAAAGTTTCATCGCGATAGCTTTAAACCTGAGAGCCTAGTTCGCATAGAAACGGACAGACAGCTAGACGGACAGACGGACATGGCTAGATGGACTCGGCCATTGGTGCTGATCAAGAATATATATACTTTGTGTGGTCGGAATCGTCTCCTTTACTCATCATCTAACTGAAATTATAATACCCCTACAAGGCCTTGTTGGACCATGTAATTACATTTTGGGAGCTTTTCTTTTATAAAGTTTTCAAAATATTTTAATTTTTTATTTATTTCTAATGTTACTTCATCTTCCAATTGGTAATCGCAAATTTGTTTATGCATCCAATCAGACACCGATGATATGTTCCGATTGTTGCTGTGGCAAACATTGAAGAGATCGCTATGTAAAAACTCGGTCATCCTGACCCACAAGGATCCCCTGATCCTGGTATAGCTAAAACTGAGTTAACGTTCTTTACTTTTGGTCTTGCTTCTAGTATTGTAAACTTTAACTAATTTTTTACGATCACTATCTTTTTCTTTTCTTTTATTTTCCTTTACACTTATTTTATTTTCATTTATTTTGTTATATTCTTCACTATCATTTATCTAATCATTTTCTTCCCTATCATTTATCTCTTCATTTTCTTCGCTATTATTTAACTCATAATTTTCTTTGCTTTTCGACCAGCCGATCCAGGGTTTCATATTAGCTGCCGCCCAAACGCCAGAGTACGGAATTCTTGACTGCTGAAATCCCTCCACGTCTTTAACAACATACCGATCATTTCCTAAGAACTTAACTATCTCAAAAGGTCCTTTGAACTTCGGAAGCTCCCGTGTGACAATCAAAATTCTTTACTACAACATAATCTCCTTGCTCATATTGAGTTGCTTTCAATCGTTTGCTGTTTTTCGTCTCATTATAGTTTTGTAACTGAGCTTCTTTTTCTCTAGCGATTTCTCTTATATTCTCAATTGT
>JBAMCJ010007492.1:0-101451 GCA_037075205.1 Drosophila prostipennis
TGCATATTTAGTTTTCGCGTTTAACGGGTGGTATTTGTGCAATCGCGGTTTGAAAAAAGTAGCAACACTTAAGGTTTTGATTTAAGACATCTTCGACGGTCTGTGCTCAATTGTATTAAAACCTATGCCAAAGCCTATGAGCCATTTAAGTAACTTGTTCACCTCTATTCACAATCAATTTGATGCGGTGAACAGGCCAAAGGAAATACAAGGAAAAATATGTGCCTCAAAATATTGTGCACGCATCTAGAGGCGTCTTTACCCGAATTTTTGAGATAAATATCAGCCTTGCACGTCAAAGGATGAAATTTATAGATTTTTTTGCATAAGAACGTGAAAAGTAGCAACTATTTTTATATCCTTGCAGATGGTATTATAATTTTGGTCAGAAGTTTGTAACGCAGTGAAGGAGACGTTTCCGACCTCATAAAGTATATATATTCTTGATCAGGATCAATAGGGGAGTCGGTATAGCCATGTCCGTCTGTCCGTCAGTCCGTCTGTCCGTCTGTATGTCTGTTTCAATACCGTTTGCGAGCTCAGTTTAAAAGCTAGCGACTTCAAACTTTCACAGTCGTCCTAAAACATGTGTACGCAGATCAAGTTTGAAAACCGACCCGATCGGACGTCTATATCCTATAGCTTCCATAGGAACAATCGGATATAGCTTTCAAAGATATTTCGCTCAGTGTAAGAGCTATTGACAAGAATCTTTCCAAATCGTATTTTTTTGTGCGTACCTTGATCAGGGTAAAAGCGCGTGCCGATCGGACGTCTATATCCTATAGCTCCCATAGGAACAATAGGGTGAACAATTTAACGTTTTTCAGGATATTGATATTGAAACTTTCCAAATCGTATTCTTTTAAAAATATTTTGTTGTTTTTTAATTCATGTTGCTTTTCTAGTCAAGTTTTCATTCAGCCCCCCTCAAAATTGTATGGCTACGCCACTGTTACCTTTTAAAAGCCTACTGTGTGAAATGGCGACAAACTCGTAACGTAAGAGTGACTTAAAAATAATTGTTACTTTTCACGTTCTTATGGAAAAAATTATATAAATTTCATCCTTTGACGTACAAGGCTGATATTTATCTCAAAAATTCGGGTAAAGACGCCTATAGATGCGTGCACAATATTTTGCGGCACATATTTTTCCTTGTATTTTTTTTAGCCTGTTCACCGCATCAAATTGGTTGTGAAGGGTTGAACAAATTACTTAAATGGCTCATAGGTTTTGATTGACTCAAATGATACTGGAACCTTAAATGTAATTATTTAAAAGGGCATCTAAGCTATTTTTTGGCATATTTTTTAAAACAATTGAGTACAGACCCTCGAAAATAACCTAAATCAAAACATTAAATGTTGCTTTTTTTTTCAAACCGTGTTGTGTAATCAATTACCACCCGTTAAGCGCGAAAACTTAGTATGCAGAAATGCTTATATACGTCTATATTAACACAATTTAATGCCCATAGGCCTGCACCAAAAACACTGTCGGCCTGTGTTATAGATCATCATACCAACTCAAAAGTAGCAAAGGGCTACAAGTAGTTATCAAAGGGATTGAATCAACAGTTCCAACCATTAAAATAATAGCTGGGCTTAAAGAAAAGGGTTTTAATGCCAAATCGGGTATAAACATAATAAACAGAAACAAAATTCCCCAGCCAATGTTTAAGATAGAACTGAGCCTGAAAGTATGCCTTTAAATAAAAATGAAGTTCACCCAATCTACAAGCTTCAATATCTATTGCACCGTAGAATCACGGTTGAGGAACCCCATAAACGGTATGGACCCGTCCAATGTACGAATTGTCATGAATATGATCATACGAGAAAATACTGCAAACTTCGCGCAGTCTGCGTTGTCTGCGGGGATGCACATTTAGCTATGGACTGTCCTCTAAATAAGGAGAACCAATCTGCCAAAAAGTGTAGCAACTGTGGGGAACACCACACGGCCAACTTCAGAGGTTGTATTTATAAGGAGATGAAAAACCGCCAAACCCAAAAAATAACAGCAGCTAGAAACCCAGCCACCCGCCAAAATCTTCCATACATATTATCAACAACGTCTCCAGGAGTCTCTTTTGCTCAGGCGCTAAGCTACAACAACGGGTCTTACGCTTCAGTAATGTTAGAGCAACGGGCATCAAACCATACTTCGGAAAGTATCCGCGTAAACACATCCCATTTACCTAGTGGTATAGAATTAATGCTGGCAACTATAACAAAAACAATGGGAGCAATACAGCAAACGCTGCAGAAGCTTGTGCGCACTCAAAATCTCCTCCTGGAGCTTCTAATCAAACAAAAATCTGCTTAGATGATTACTCATAAAATATCTTTGTGGAATGCGAATGGCATTGCACAGCACAAATACGAGCTTATGCAGTTCCTTGATCATTATGACATTGACGCCATGCTCATATCAAAGACTCATTTAACAAATAAAAACTATTTTCATCTTACTGGCTATACACTTTATTCTACAAATCATCCTGATGGGAAGGTACATTTTATTCTACAAATCATCCTGATGGGAAGGCTCATGAAGGTACTGGAATTTTGATAAAGAATCGCATTAGGCATTCCGAGATGCCATCATGCGCTACAACTTATATCCAAGCAACAACAGTACACCTCGAAACCCAAAGCGGCTTTACAACACAATAATAACTCCACGAAAAAAGCTTGACTTTATCTCTCTGGGTAAGCCTACATATTGGCCAACAGATCCAAATAAGAAACCTGACCTGATTGATTTTGCTATCTGTACGATTTCGACTAAGCAGAAATTCGTTCGTTGCTGATAGCTACTTTGACCTAAATAAATAGGTAGCTGATATCTTGGTCTGCGCACATCTGCATGTGATAAACGGGTCATAAACCATATGCATCCAGCCGACGGACGTGTCTTCACACCATCTGTCATAACCCTTGGGAAATTCTAACCCGACCATTTGGTAGATGAAATTGCTTATTTAGGCTATTTTCTTGTAAACTGATAATAAACCATGTCGTCCATTTGTATCTAGACTAGACCTAAGTAAATATCCTTGTAACCCCAAATCATGTATATAAACCCGGATCCATGCTCAATAAAATCAGTACGAAAAGAAATCTTGACGTATTCACTTCTCCGCAGCCCAATTTGTACTGTACTTATTGCGGCGACTTTTGCCACTGGTTCTGTACTTGAGGCACGCAAAAAAAAACCTTTTCAGCAAACCCGATTTCGGTAGAAATCCTACATTTGGTGACCCCGACTTTGAACCGCAACAATTGTTCAAATTGGGACTCCAATTTGAACCAGCATCATCGATCATAGTTTGATCAACCCAAGGTCTATTTGTCTTCAACGGTCAACAAGGCGACCAAAAGACGGTAAATTCAACTACTTCAGGTGTGCGATCAACTTGGCGATCAAACATTGAAGGAGTTACGTTGAAAGGTTCTGATCAACCAGGCGATTTGAACCAGAAAAACTGCTGTTTCACTGATCGATCTGTTCAAAGCCAATTTACATATATATTTCCAACGGTGTGAGTCGAGGCACATCATTACAAAATACCTCTTAAGTGGATTATATAAAAAAGGTAAAAATGGCACCGAACAGCATTCATCATTTGTTGACAGGACAGTTATCGATAGGAGAGCAAATTCAGAATGTCATTCGGAATTATAAGAAGGATTCCGTCGACAGGAAGACTAAGCCAGCCTACTACAGAGAACGTTTATTAACGTTAGAATCCCTGTGAAATAAATTCAACTCCGGAGATAATCAAATAAATATCTTCCTCTAAGGAGTCACGTTAGAGCACGATTATTTTAACAATGAATTCTTTAATAAAATTAAAATTAAAGAATTCAACAATCAGTTGTCTCTCTTGGAAGCGGATGTTACATCCATCGCATCCACAGCAGAGGACATCGAAAAAGAATCGATGTTCAGAGAACAAAGGGTGTTGCTTGATTGTTTAGAGCGCATCATAAATAAAATGACCGAAGAAACGAAACAGAATTTCTCGACCGTCATAACACAATACTGGAATGAAATAAAAGATATTCATGTCCAAATTTATAAAAAATTTAAGGACCCGAAGGAACTTGGATATGACGACAGCAGATATATGGCAGCAGAAGATGCAGTCATAAAAATACAAACAGAAATGTATGTAAAAAAGGAGACGACAAATAGTTCTCCAACAAATGCTGTTCAAAATGCATTACATTTTCCAAAGGTAGCCATACCCAAATTTGATGGGGATTATTTAAAATGGCAACAGTTTCATGATACACTATACAAAAAATGTGGTACTTGAAGACTAACGTTAATGGAGAGGCCGAACGCCTAATTCGCCATTTAGCACTAACCGAGGCAAATTATTCAACTGCATGGAAAACACTTGAAGAACGCTTCAACAATAGAAGAGTATTAAGTAATACTTTAATTCAAAAATTATTGGATCATTCAATGATTACAAATGATTCGAAAACAATTAAATCGTTGCATGATAATGTGAAGGAAACATTATCTGCTCTCAATAACATTGGGATAGAGACAGACAAATGGGATCCACTTCTTCTCTGTCTTCTAACGAAAAAGCTTAATCGACCAAACCACTTATTGTATGAGCAATCCGTTCAAAATACAAGGCAAATTCAGCCTTTGAACGAATTTTTAAGCTTTCTTGAACAAAGGTTTCTCACTCTTGAAGCAATTGGATCAGAAAAAGGAAAAAAACAAAATACATGTGCATCAGTTGGAGCTGAAACACAATATAAATGTTTCTTTTGTAAGAAACCAAATCACAGCATATACAAATGCAACGAATTTTTAAAGAAAACCCCAGCAGAACGTCTTAACTGGGTTCAAAAACAAAAATTGTGTGTTAAATGTCTAAGCCAAAATCACCCGTCAAAGACATGCACAAATAGAGATTGCTTTAAATGCAACAAAAAACACAATACATTGTTGCACTTGGAAACAAAACCGGAACTCTCGGATAGCATCACGGCCGCATCTGCAAGTGGAAAGCAATCCAGTTATATTCTTCTGGCGACCGCCCGTGTAATTATTCAAGGAGTAAATGGGCAAAAGGCTGAATTCAGAGCCCTGCTTGACTATGGATCCCAAATTAATGCTATTTCCGAAAGAGCAATAAAAATGCTATAATTGAAAACTACAAATTCGATGCTGAAAATAAATGGCATTGGTGGAAAATGTCAGACTTCCAATGCAAGGATCAACGTTCAGTTAAAATCAAAACAAGGCGATTTTAGTTGATCAGCAACTCGCTAAATTCTGGGAATTGGATAATTTTCAACCAGAGTCAAAATGCTATTCACCAATGGAGAAACAGTGTGAAGATCACTTCCTTCAGAACGTTCAGAAGGCTCAGGACTCGAGACTTATTATTAAGTTACCCTTTTTGGAGCATACTTCAGCGCTGGGGGAGAGTCGTGACATTGCCACGAGACGGTTTCTATCCTTGGAGAAACGACTGCAAAAAGATCAGGAAATAAAAAAAGGATACATAGAGGAGTATGAAGCTCTTGGGCACATGAAGGAAGTACCCCATATACATCTTCCAAAGTCCCATTACTTTATACCGCATCATTGCGTTCTCAAACCCGACAGTCAGACAACCAAATTAAGAGTTGTATTTGACGCATCAGCAGTGACATTTTCCGGGAAATCATTGAACGATTTAATGCACAAAGGTCCTACAGTGCAAAACAGTTTAATGTCAATACTGCTTCGATTTAGAATGCATAAATATGTATTCACTGCTGACATTGAAAAAATGTACAGGCAGATTTGGATAAATCCAAATGATCAACAATATCAAATGATCGTCTGGAGAAATGATCCGTCAGAAAGGCTTAAGTTCTATCGGTTGAAAACCGTCACTTATGGCACAAAGTCTGCACCATATCTGGCGACGAAATGTTTGGAGTATTTAGCAAGCAAGGAAATGCAGAAATATCCTACAGGATCGTCTGCTCTTAAAAATGATTTTTATGTCGACGATTGTATCACCGGAGCTGATACAATACCAGGGGCACTTCAAATTCAAAAGGAACTTAATCACATTCTATTAAGTTCCGGATTTAAATTAAGAAAATGGTGCGCAAATAGTAACCATCTTCTTCAAGGATTGGATAAGGAAGATATCATTCCCACAGTACAATTTGAAGATGCTGCCTATGAGGACTGCAGCATTAAAACCTTGGGAATGACTTGGAATCCTACGATTGACAAACTCTGTGGAAAAACACAAACTGTGACCACAGACAAAATAACAAGACGGGATGTGGTTTCAGAAATATTCAAAATATTTGACCCTCTCGGACTATTTTCTCCAGTAGTCATAAAAGCCTAAATATTCATGCAAGGCTTAACAAAGGAGAAATTTGAATATAACGAAGAATTGCCAACACAGTTACAATCGGAATAGAAGTAATTCCGGGAAGATTTAAAAATGTTGAATGACATTAAAATTCCTCGTCATGTGTTTGATGGAAAAATTCCTGTGTCGAAGGAGATACACACGTTCGTCGACGCTTCAGAAAATGCGAATGCTGCAGCCATATATCTTCGTGCAGTTCACAAGGATAAACGAGTGACTGTACAGTTAATATGTGCAAAATCGCGTTTGGCCCTTGTAAATGCGATCACACTCCCGAGACTGGAATTAAAGGCAGCAGTATTAGGTGCTTAATTAACAGCGACCATAAAATAACAATTGTCGCTGCAAGGGACTGCAACATATTTTTGGGCAGATTCCGAAATTGTGTTATCCTGGATAAATAGCACAAAAACAATTCAGGACAAATTTGTGGCTACTAGAATTACCACCATTCAAGAAGCATCGTTGCAAAGGGAATGGCGCCATGTTCCATCAGAAAACAACGCTGCAGACATAGCGTCAAGAGGAATAAGTGGTTCCAAGTTCACCAATTTCAGTCTTTGGTTTTATGGTCCACTGTTTTTGTATGGTCCATCATCCAAATGGCCATTACCATTTGTTGCGGCAAAATCAGAACGCCGTTCACTTCCCCAGGATAACCCAGAAATCTTGGTAGTTACCACGCAATGACCGAATTGGCTTAATGGCATAAACCATGGGAATTCCTTTGACAAGTTACTTAGAATAGTAGCCTACATCATGCGCCTCAAAACGAAATCTTCAGATGCAACTCAAATGGTGACATTTGAAGAATTGGAAAATTCTTGGAAGATAGTTCTCCGGCTAATTCAGCACAATAATTTTAGTGCTGAAATCAAAGAGCTAAAGAAATCCCGGGAAGTCGGACGAGGCAGTAATCTCAGTGCCCTAACGCCTTTCTTGGATCAGGATGATCTCATTCGAGTTGGAGGCAGATTGGAAGCATCTGAACTTTCATTCGATGCAAAACATCCTGTACTATTGCCATATAATGATCCAATAGTCAAATTAATATTTGAAAAAATCCTCAAGGAAAATATGCATTGTGGTACCCAAACTCTAATAGCCACATCAAGGCAGAGATATTGGGCAATTAAAGCAAAAACAATAGCTCGAAATGTTATTTTAAATTGTGTCAAATGCACCAGAGCTAAACCAAAGTTAATGGAACAAATAATGGGACAGTTACCACCCTTAAGAGTCACACAAGCTCGACCGTTTCTTAATTCTGGAGTTGATTATTGTGGACCATTTAAGATTCACTATAAAATTCGCGGAAAGAAACCACATACTGCCTACATAGCAATCTTTTGTTGCTTTGCGACCAAGGCAGTGCATTTGGAATTAGTCAGCGATTTAACCACAGAAGCATTTTTGGCAGCTCTTCGTCGATTCATAAGTCGTCGAGGAAAATGTCAGACTCTACACTGCTACAACGCTACAAATTTTGTTGGAGCAAGAAATAACCCTGCAGGAAAAGGAATCAGTTTTGGACCAGTAAAATACTAGTTGGGTCAGGACAGGCAACTAGTTCAAGTTATGTCCATTTCCTTGTAACGAACTGGTACATTTTTCATAGGCTTGTCCTCGGAAACAACTAGTCCATTTGCTACTAGTTTTGCACTAGTGGCTGTTAACCAATTTACGGTTACAGCTGTTAACCTACACTAAAAAAAATTATTCTTTCG
This sequence comes from Drosophila prostipennis, assembly GCA_037075205.1. NCBI lineage: Eukaryota > Metazoa > Arthropoda > Insecta > Diptera > Drosophilidae > Drosophila > Drosophila prostipennis. Next base: position 8,149 of record JBAMCJ010007492.1, read on the forward strand.
AAAAATCTAAAAACTGGTCTATCTATCAACCATTAAATAATTGGATTTACTCGTACCTGAAGATGTTTAATTTGGCGCTTTCCTAATTGGTAGTTAGTTGAAAGGCGCAGTCTCTTAAAGAACTTATGATTGTTACTATGTAATTAAATACGGCAAATGATAAATAAATGGAATTCAAACAAACTTACTTTTTTCGAGGCAAGTCGCCCTCTCTAGGACTTGAACCGGGGTCCTTTGGATTTGTAGACACACTAGCTGATTGAGCCATACACGCATCACATTTTGTAATGCACTAACAAGGTTTATAAATTTTAGTGTGATATATTTTTAAAACAGTGATTTTTCACATATATATTGCCTACGACAGATTAAACTAAGTTAAAAATAAAACTAAAGCATCATCTAGCAAAAAAAAAAAAATTTACAAAGACTGGGGATTGAACCGAGGACCTCGACTGTTTGATTTGTTTTGTGTTAAATTTCCCAAGACATTTACCCTCTAGGCTATATTATTGGATCATATATGGTTCAAGTGCAACTAGTTAAGTTCCAGTTGTCTTTTAACTATACTTCAACATGTATTTGTTCCACCAATTAAATGTTTTTAGGCTTTTTTTTGTCAGAAAGGTACCAGTCCGAGACAATTTGCTTTTTCACTAGTTTTGTACTATTTATTTTTTCGACTAGCACAAATTTTCTAAGCCCTGTGTAGTCCAAATGCATCCAGACAAATTCCGGTAGCTTTTTTACTAGTTGTAAACTAGTTGATTTTCAGACTAGTTCGCATTTTTCCTGCAGGGAAGCTTCAGGAATTGGAAGAAGCTATCTTCTCAGAAAAGGCCAAGAGGTCTATAATGGAGACCTGCAATAATAAAGGCGTCAACTTTAAGTTTATCCCACCAAGAGCACCGCATTTTGGAGGACTTTGGGAAGCGGCGGTAAAATCGGCCAAACATTTATTGTTAAAAAGTGTTTCTACAGCGGATCTGACCTATGAGGAATTAGAAACTGTGATAGTAGAAATAGAAGCTATCATTAATTCAAGACCCTTGGTTCCGATATCGAGCGATCCAAATGATGTGACGGCACTTACCCCAGGTCACTTTCTAATTGGAGAACCATTAACCGCACAAGCAGATAGTGAGCAATCTCAGCAACCACAATCATTGGGGCAGAGATGGCAAGCCGTATCCAAATTAAAGCATACGTTTTGGACTCAATGGTCAACTGATTATCTGCAACAACTTTAGCATCGTCAAAAATGGAGACGATCTTCAGCAAACGTAAAGGAAGGAGCATTAGTGCTGATCAAGGAAGACAATACTCCAGTTCTGCAATGGCCATTGGCAAGAATAATTAAGACAATTCATGGCAAGGATAATTTTTTTCAGAGTTGTAGAAGTCAAAACGAGTAAAGGAGTAATACTTAAACGAGATATTCAACATATCGTCCCACTATTCTCAGAGGAGGAACCTGTTCACAAGCATCCAGCTGCCTTAGAGGAAGATGAGAATACACCTGATGAGAGGCAGGCGAAAAGGCCGAAAAAATCAGCAATGCCATCGCTGACAATGGCGTTAATAGTTATGCTTCTTCTATTACCTTTAGTAGCAGCACAATCGATTAACGTTACTCAATTTGCATCGAAACCAGGAATATTCTTCGAAAGGATTGGAAAGAGTCAACTAGCGAAAACGGATTGGACTTTAATTGTCTATTATAATTTGGGACCTTACTGGAAGGATATGAGTACTTTTTCGATGGGTACAACAAAAATTGGACACTTGTGCAAGCAGTTTCCAGAAACAGAGGCATGTGCAAGCATGTATCAACACTTTAAACACATCGAGGAGGATCTTCAAGCTGAAAATGTGCTTATAACAAAATCACGTCAGCAAAGAGCGCCGTTGGATATCGTTGAAAATTGGACTCCACTTATGCTGATAAAATGGTGCAAACGATAACAAAGGTTAAGGCGAATGAGAAGCATTTGCTTACTTTGCTAAGAAATCAAACATCTTTAATTGACTCTACAATTAATGTCATTAAAAGGGATGAGATCTCGAATTCCAAACGGTTAAAATCGATAGAGAATTATATTGCAGAAACAACTGGTACTGAAAGTAGATTTAATAAAGTTTCATGGTACATAACACTTGCAACTCAACTATCTCTGTTAGCCTCCAGTTTGCAAAGAATGCAAACCGAAATCATAAACGTTTTAACTGATATTCGGCATAACACAATAAGTCCGATGTTGCTGTCACCAAGGCAATTAAAGGATCAGTTAGATCAGATACGAAACCATTTAAAGCCTGGACAAATGCTTCCAGTTTCTCCTGATAATATATTAATGGCATATCAGATGATGAAGGCTGAGGGAACCATCATAAAAGAGCATGTCGTCATCAAGGTAAACTTGCCATTGGTATCTACTCAGATTTTGGATATCTACCGATTGACACCAATTCCATTTCTGACCGAAGATGGAATCAGTATGTTTGAAATTAAAACCCCATACATCGCAATCATCGCAGTCATCGGGATGAATTCTTTGAAATGTCAGAGATTGATTTAAAGGCTTGTCAAGAGAGAGCAAAAGATGATTTTATCTGCTACAACAAACAAGAAATGTTCTCTTCAGAAACTAGCTGTGAAATGCAGATGTTTCATAATAAAACAGATTCTTCTTGCAAATTAATAAAGGCAGAAAGACCGTTAGTCTGGCTAAGAACACATGCCATAAATCACTGGATTTTTACAACAAGATCCACGCTGACATTATCTGCAGTTTGTTTGGACGGAACCTCCAATATAAATTTAAGAGGTTCAGGATTAATGGTTGCCAAACCTGGATGCACCATTCGAAATTCCTTAATGACAATTACAAGTCAAGACATATTGGAAACCACATTACATACATCGTATGCTCGCTTTGGAGAAGGAGAATTCACACAGAATTTACGACTTAATTCAACAAGATCTACCTCTACAAGTTTGATGGAAGACTCGAACCTTATCTACAAGGAGTTGTATCAACGAGAGGCTCAACTCCTGCCTTCTAATAGTTTTAAATTACCACATAATCTTGAGACTATTGAACATCATCATATTGCGATCTATATTGCATTAGTTTTTATAATAATCATTATTGTAATTCATTTTATGAAAAAATGGCGAAAACCTTTCACAATCAACATTAACGATTGTTGAACATTAGTTCAACGGCCGGGAGTATGTACGATTTCGACTAAGCAGAAATTCGTTCGTTGCTGATAGCTACTTTGACTTAAATAAATAGGTAGCTGATATCTTGGTCTGCGCACATCTGCGTGTGATAAACGGGTCATAAACCATATGCATCCAGCCGACGGACGTGTCTTCACACCATCTGTCATAACCCTTGGGAAATTCTAAAGAAATCTTGACGTATTCACTTCTCCGCAGCCCAATTTGTACTGTACTTATTGCGGCGACTTTTGCCACTGGTTCTGTACTTGAGGCACGCAAAAAAAACCGTTTCAGCAAACCCGATTTCGGTAGAAATCCTACAAGATCTATCATCAGATCACTCGCCCATCTTGCTTCATCTTGGGTATGGTGTCCAGTCCTGCGGAACCCCCGCTAGGCATCACTTCACGGGACGGAACTTGGTCACTCATTCATTAGCTGGAGTTCTGTCGGAGCTCCTTAATGATGATAGCGGCCGTATCTGCTGCCGCTTTCCATACAGTCTCGCTCGACAGCATGCGATTTACCAGTGAGCCTGGTGAGAGGTCCTGGATGTCCCCTGCTAAGATGTGCCTTTCTCTGCTGAAGAGTGGGCACCTGAAAAAGGAGTGCTCAGCTTAAAAAGGGTCGTCCATATGCCCAAACCGATGAAGGTATGTTTTGAAAATAACATGTTCAGGTAAAAGTCACCTGACCACTCTGCGAGTCCTCGTCTAGTGGGATGAGCCTTCGACAGCGGCCCGTGCTGTCGCACCCCTCGTGCCATGCTCTCCGTGGTTTGGTATCGCTGCTCCCGCGCGACTGAGTTCCCGGTACGCTTCTCGTAGCTGCAGATGCGAGTGTATGCCCTGCGTCTAGCTGCGTCTACATTCCAGCTTCAAAGCTGGTGCCCATATGCTCGATCCGTAGAGTATCACTGAGGATACCACATTTGCTATCAGCTTTTTGCTTCGCTGTCTCGGCTCTGACGTGTTTGCCATCATTCTGCTGATGGAACCTGCGGTACTTGCAGCTTTTTCTCTGACGTATTTCAGGTGGGCTTTAAATGTCAGCCGATCGTCGAGCATGATGCCGAAATATTTTATGGACCTTCCAAAGTGGATTTCTGTATATCCGACGGTGACAGTAGTCTGCCCTACTTTTTTCCTGCTGGTCACCAGGACTGCCTCCGTCTTGTGTTTGAGCCGGTTGCGTTGTAGCTATTGGCAAATGTTGCCTACAGCGACGTTGCCGGAAGCCTTTACATCCTCAAGCTCTTTTCTAACTGTAACCAGATCCGTTTCGTAGATTAGCACTCGATCCTTGAAGTAGCTGCGTAGGATGTCGATCAGGTACTGTGACCGATCAGGTAGCGTGCTTAACTTGTGTGTATATTTGTGTGTGTAAATTTGTGTAGGGGAAAGTAGGGTAATGGGACGAATAGGGTAATGTGACGAACCCGTCGAATCTCATATATGACGTCATGACAAAAATTCCAAATAAATGTAGTCGTCTCCCCTTATCGTGTCGACAATGTTTTTACTGTAATATTAATAAGAAGTCCCGTAATTTGTTCGTGAGGTAATTTTCGCTAAAAATGTGGTGCGCAAACTAGCAAACCTATTCAATTTACTTGTGTTTCAGCAGTGCCAGAGCGAAGATGAGTGGAAAAAAATCAGGTAAGTATATGCACGTATACATGAGATCTTTATCAACAGTTTTTGGTACTTTGCATTTTTTTCTGCTACAAGTCTACCTGGTAGGGTAATGTGACGAACTTTTTGTAGGGTAATGTGACGAACTTTTTTTATTCAAGAATTTTAATTGTTATCGTTGATTATGTGTAAAAAAAAATATAATAATACCAGATAACATTTACTGCTGCAGTGTTATTGTTGTTATACCCGTTACTCGTAGAGTAAAAGGGTATATTGTATTCGTGCAAAAGTATGTAACAGCTAGAAGGAAGCGTTTCCGACCCCATAAAGTATATATATTCTTGATCAGGATCACTAGCCGAGTCGATCTAGCCATGTCAGTCTGTCCGTCTGTCCGTCTCTCCGTCTGTCCGTCTGTCTGTCTGTCCGTATGAACGCTGAGATTTCGGAAACTATAAAAGCTAGAAGATTGGCATTTTGCATACAGATTCTAGGAGTTCCTACGCAGCGCAAGTTTATTTCAAAAAGGTGCCACGCCCCCTGTAACGCCCACAATAGTTAATATACGATTTTAAAAATTTAAATATTTCGGAAAAGTAGGAATGCAGTTTTGTTGTGTTTATCAATACCTATCGAAATGTAGAAGAAATTTTTTAAATCGGACCATTCGTTAAAAAGTTAGGCCTGATCAAAGTTTTATCTCCATCTCCCTCGCACTCCCTTTAGCTGAGTTACGTTTATTAGATAGTCGGGACACCAACCCGACTACAGCGTTCGCACTCCCTTAGCTGAGTGACGGGTATTAGATAGTCGGGACACCAACCAGACTATAGCGTTCTCTCTTGTTTTGTATTGTTTTCAATAGTGACGTCAATTAAATTTAATTTAAAAAAAAATTCTCTTTGACCAATTTTTTTTTGTATTTTTGTATTGTTTTCAATAGTGACGTCAATTAAATTTAATTTAAAAAAAAATTCTCTTTGACCAATTTTTTTTTAGACAGTTGGGCATTATCTTATTAATTCTTTCTTTTCCGTATCGAAAAAACTTTTCCGTAATTTATTTATAAACGAGGACGGAAGGACCCTCTGCAAGGGTATAAAAAACGAATCGTTCGTCACATTACCCCACTCTCCCCTATATAAATATAATATAATATATATATATATATGATATATATATAATATATCACAGATCTTATAATGACAAAATCATGACTTGCTAATATCAAGTTTCTCCATGGCATTCCCAGTACTGCGGCTTAAAGCACATTTAGTTATTCCTGCAACAAAAAGTTTCAATATTGTTCCAAATATTATTCGCCAATAAGCCACTGCCGCAAATGCTTGCTCACTTGCATTGACGAAAAGTTTTTCTTTATATCCATATAATATATATATAATAGCAACGATTAATTGGAAAAGACTTCCATTCTTTGAACCGCTTATATATGTTATCGTCGATGAAGTCAGGTAATTCCTGTACGCCAGATATCCTGCATCAAACCTTTTCCAATTATCATAAGATCAGCCAGCATACCAAACGGTTCGTACACTGACAATATGATACTGAGAAGTTGCCTCTTATTTGGAACTTTTATTGCTTGCTTTATTTTGCTATCCACTTTTTTCAATGTCGAACAAGAATACATCCATTCCAGTATCCAAAAACATACCTAAGATCTTATCGACGGAAATGGAATCGAGATTTTCCGACGAAGGAACTGTAATGTCTGACGAGCTGTCTGCACCGTCTAGCATGTTTTGGATATTCGATGAGTTTGATATGAAACCTTTCAAATCGAAATTGGCTAATTTGTGGACTTCTTTACTTCATTGCTTATCTCGTATGCATTCTTTTCATGGTCAAAGCAGGGTTTAAAATGCTGGGAATGCTTCCTATGTTTAACTTTTACTGTGCTATTGCTATTCAAATTTTTGGAAGCCGAAGCTAAATCATCGACAGCCAAAGTTGTCTGTTAAAACTTCGTCGGAAGCAATAGCAGCATTTTACATTTGAAAGCGGTCTTGATATATAAATATATTATTAAATTAAATATTAAATTAACATTTTTCATGTTATATTTATAGATTTATATTGATATTTTTAGTTATAAAAAATTCAACACAATCTATAAAAGCTAATCCTCTTGCTCCTAAGAATTCGCGATTATTGCGGAATCGATTTAAATATCAAACAAACAATACAAAATAAAAATCTTGAATAACCGCGAATTCTTAAGAACAAGAGGTTATTTAGATGGTGTGTAACATTCTCAATACTTGGTTTATATATTGATTCTTCAATAAACGCGATATTTAGGTAAATCCTGAGTAAAAGTCCGATACAAAATAAATTGCCACCACCTACAGGTTCCGCGGTATAGCTAAGAATACAAAAAACCGATGGTTGCCGACATTTGGAAATACGTGGCCCATATAATTCGACTTACCCTTATTGTTTTCGCTGGGACCTACTATCAATACATCACGGCACTAGTAGAAAATAGTCCCCATCGTAACCATTGACCATGTCTTTGGAATTCGACGCTAAAGTTTAAAATCCCAAAATTTTAGAGATTTCTCTGATGGAAAAACAATTATGAGAATTAAATCTTAAATGGAACTAATTTTAATTATTCATTGAATCTATTGTTCATTGTATGCTTTAGTTTCGGTTTAAAGCGTTTTCATGAGGATATTTTATTGGATTTCTTATACCAATAAACCCGTTTTTTTATTTTATTATCTACTCCTAAATGTTGTCAAATTTTGAATAAGTCATGGCAACCTTTAGAACTAAGAAATTAAATAAGTTCAGTGAACATACATAGAGAAACATACATGTTTACACGCATTCCATAGGATGACTTGACTTATTTAAAATTTGACAACATGTAGGAGCAGATGATTAAATGAAAAATGCGGTTTTATTTGCTTAACAAATCCAAAAAAAAATGTCCTCATGAAAACGATTTAAACCAAAATTAAAGCATACAATGAAAAATAGATTCAAGGCATAATTAAAATTAGTTCCAGTTAAGATTTAATTCTCAGATTTCTTTTTTCATTCTTTTATTCTTTTTTATTCTTAGCTATACCTCGTAACCGGTAGGTGATGGGACATATGTTTGTACGGACTTTTACTCAGGAGCACCCAATTATCATGAAAAACTAGAAATGGTTCTTGGAAATTCTTGCCTGTGTACCTGTGTATTCTACTTCATAAATTTTTTACATAAGTTACCATATTAGTTGTTTTCTTTCGTTTTGATGAATTCGCGGCCCTATTTTGTTAATAAATTTGTGAGGATTAAGAGAGAAAGACACAAGTATTAATATTTTTGAATGTTAAAAGTGCTTCCATTTTACTGACAGCAACATGAAAGCAATGTTTTCTGCTTTCGGAAGTATTTAGTACTCTTGTAGGGGTATGATATATCTCCCTATTAATTAATTACCACACAGTAAAATATATGTTTGCACAAAATAGTTTATAGTTTTGTTATAATTTATTCCACAAGTTTTATCTGGTCAGGATTACTGCTGGCATTCAACTGAACTAGCTCTCGGCTCACGACTCGCACCAACCCCGACTCTCTGAGAGAGTGTGAGAGCGATGAGATCGAAAGAGAGAGAGCACAGTGAGAGAAAGCTCTACAACAACAACAACGTACGCGAACATTATACAAGAATGATCTAGTAGGAATACAGTAACTTATACATAAATAATAGCCCAGTCCCACAGAGCACGCAACGGGGGAACGGTTGGAATTTTTGACAGATGTGAAATACCTGGTCCTATGCAACACATTTGTAAATCTACCATCCCCCATCCAATAATAGTAGAAATAATTCAAAAAATTTAAACAACACAAAAATTCTGGTTGTAAATGTATGTTTAATATAAGCGGTACAAGACATTTTTAGGGGAAGAATGTTCAAGGAGAATGAAGAAATCAATCTTTCCATTGTTAGTGGATCGTCTGGGGGCTTAACCCAAGAAAATCGGGTGACGAAATTGCTATACTTCTTGCATTGTTATCGCTTTGGGATATTTCCCGAAGTATATAGCTGTTGATTAGGTTTTCAGCTTGGTCTTCACATGTTGTCGGGATATATTAAACCTTATGGGCCGGGACATCCCTATAGGGTTCTCTTCCTAACTCCGCGCAAGTCCCCAGTGTTGTTCTGCCACAGATAAATTAGGAGAAAATACATATGCGCTGTGCAGTTCAACCCTCCGATGTCTTCTGCATCCGTTTTGATATATTTGATTTTTCATAAATATTCAAATTATATTAACAATGTCAATAATTTCTTGGGTGTCTGGGACAACTATCGGCTAAATATCGACTAGAAACGGTCGGATTTGGAACAATAGTTTTGGAAGGGGGACTAACTGGGAAAATTTTGGAACAGAAAATTCCCATGGAGCATCCGTCAAAGAGATGGGGGAAGGTGGAAGGTGCTCTGTGGGAATAGGGTATAAATACTACTACGTAGCTAACCTGCTACAATTCGGCCGTCCTGACATTTCAAGATCCCATAATCTGGGTTTAATTTACAACTGATTTCATCTTATATTATCTTACATACTATCAGTCTTTATATTACAATTCTTTGGATAAATTTATAGCTATTTTCGTTTACCAATTTAATGCTTAATATTTTGACTACTCCAGACTCCTTGATAAGGACAAAGCGACAATTGAAAACCTTTCACGTCTTTTATCACATACCTATCATTTCCCAAAACTTTACCCATAACATAAGGGCCTTTGTGTTTGGGTATTAGCTTTCTTGCGACTCCTACTGCATTATCACAATTTTTCACCATAATATTATCTCCTACTTTGTACTCTAAACTATCTTTTCTTTTCTCATTATATCTTCTTTCGTTGTCATTTTGTAATTTGTTTTGCGATTCCGATCCATTTTTCCTAATTTTTTCTAAATCTCTAACATCCCTAACCTCACTAACATTATCAATTTCTTCTAACTTATGCCTCAATTCACCAATAACTTTTCCTTTCTGTTCGATTAAAAACATTTTACTCGGCATTTGCGCAATGCTTCTTTGCTTTGTATTGTTCAATGAAAACGTCCTCAACAACTGTATCCTAATGCAGTCCTTTTTCCGGATCTGCTAATTTAGCTATCATTGGCCCCACTATCCGATTAATTCTTTCTACCTGCCAATTGGGGAGACCCAGTCGCCATTTTTACGTGCCTAATATTATATTCCTTAACAAAGTTTCCAATGTAAAACAGCTTCCACTGTCCGAAACGATACATGTTGACCTGCTGTACGATCTAAAATAATCTTTCATTGCTTTAACGACTTCTTTTGTGTTTGTCGTCTTTGTTGCATATAGCTACGTATTTTTTAAAATCCTCTATCACCACAAACATATGTTTCTTTGATCTTCCATTATCAACCGGTCCGTAATGATCGATATGTATAATTTCGAATGGCACATTTCCTTTCGGTATGCTGTGCAACATTCCTTCCCCTTTTCCTGACTTCGGCGAATATGCCACACATTTAAAACAATTACACTGTGCAAAAAATGAATGCTTTTTAAATGTACCTCGTTGGATGCAATATTTTTGAATTCGTTACGGATTCCCAAGTTAAACTGCGTTTTCCAAAAATTTCCCCGACGCAAGGATTCTTAGCACAAGGACCTCAAAGTTCGAAAAATGCTGAAATTGATTAACTTTCCGGAGGTCTCAGAGGCAACCGGATTCATGTTTTGTTTTGATGTAATAGTTTTTTAAAAGATACACTCTTTATGTTTCAAACGCCACACTTAGAATAATTTTGGGATTTTTTTTAAGGGAGAGACAAATTCTAGAAAACTCAGTCAAAAACAAGAAAGAAAGTTAGCTTTGGCCAGCCGAAGCTTATACACCCTTGCAGATAATTCCTATTAATCACTAATTTTCCGATCGTTCCTATAGTAGCTATATGATGTAGTCGTCCGATTTTGATAAAATTTTATTCGAAATTCAGAATTAGATAAAAAATGGTATTTCCAAAAGTAGGACGTTATCTGTTCAAAAACACGCAAAATATAATTTTTTTACATTTTTTCCCCCGATTATTCCTTATATGGTATATATATATGCTACCTGCAAAAGAAAGAAGACTTTTGGGAAAATGTTAGCCCGATAGCTTTAAAACTGAGAGACTAGTTTGCGTAGAAGCAGACAGACAGACGGGCAGACGGACAGATCGACTCGTCTAGTGATGCTGATCAAGAATATATATACTTTATAGGGTCGGAAACGTCTCCTTCACTGCGTTGCAAACTTCTGACTGAAATCATAATACCATCTGCAAAGGTATAACCATAAAGTATACAGCTGCGGTCAAAATAGTAGTAGTGTTGCCGCAATGTGTTTCAAAAGTTAGTTGTTTTCCCCCTTAAAAAAAATGTCAAAATGCCAAGGTATGGTGTTTGAAAGATAAAGTATCTTTTAAAAAACTTTAACATCAAAACAAACCATGAATCCGTTTGCCTCTGAAACCTCCGGAAAGTTGGCCAGTTTCAGCATTTTTCGAACTTTGCGGTCCTTGTGCTAAAAATCCTTGCGTCTGGGAATTTTTTGGAAAACGCAGTTTATCTTGGGAATTCGTAACGAATTTAAAGTTTAAAGTTTCTTCTTGTGGACTTGTATTTTTGGTTGAATTTGGGAGCGACTCAGTGGTACGCTACCCAAGCTTGTGAGGAAAAACCCCACATTTTTATAGAAATAAGTATAGATAAGTAGAGTTAAGTAAATAAGAATAAGAGACAAAGCAAAGACCCACGGAGGGCACTAGCACATAGGGAAAAAAAACCACACGCATACGCGCAGGAGAGGAAAGGAGAGAGAGAACGCCGCCGCAGCCAGAACGCAGCCGCAGCCAGAACGCAGCCGCAGCCGAAACGCAGCCGCAGCCGAGACGCAGCCGCAGCCAAAACGCAGGCAAAACGCAGCCGCAGCTGAAACACAAGCGAAGCTGAAGCACAGAAAAAGCTGAAACGAAGCAGAAGCTGAACACGAAGGGGTCCTCTGCCCGGAAAGACGACAGCGCAGCAGCCGACACGATCGTAAGCAGAGGACGGCAGCCGAAGCTTAGCGATTTGCGGATCGGGACAGTCGCTCGAGATCCGGCAAAGGAGCCGGACGCTTTCGGTTCGTGCATAAACACAGTCGCTCGAGATCCGGCAAAAAAGCCGGACGCTTTCGGTTCGTGCATAAACACAGTCGCTCGAGATCCGGCAAAGGAGCCGGACGCTTTCGGTTCGTGCATAAACACAGTCGCTCGAGATCCGGCAAGGGAGCCGCACGTTTTCGGTTCGTGGACAACAACAGAAACTTGGATATTTGGACTCATCGATCGCCGCCGCTGCCCAAGGGATGCAGGAGGAGTAGATTTGGGTGAGCTGGCCGAGGGCCCCAAAATCCCAAACAGTGGGAGGACCTGTGTGGCGGATAGGTCAGGGATAGCGGTAGAAATAAAATGTGACAACGTAATAGAACGACAGTGTACTAGTGCTAATTCGGGAGTGTTCGGGAATAGGGCCCCACGCTACCGGGACAAAAGAGGACGAGGGCTCACGGTTGACGGAGTCCCTCTTTCCTCCGGCAGCCCGGGGAGCGCTTTTGCCTTCGCTTCCGGATTTGGCCCACGGTTAACGGGGCCGGCCTCCGCTCTCCGGAAGGTTTCCCCCCGCCGAGATCGGAGAACGCGCTACCGGGTGACGGGGCCTGTTTCTCCAATTCTCGGGCTGGGGATTCGATATCCGGGTGACGGTATCGGATTTTCCGCAGTTTCGTCTTTGGGGCTGGAAGACCGACCCGCGGCTGACGGGGTCGGCTCCTGTCTGCATGGACCTCTACTTTCCTCTCCCGAGGACTATCCGAGGATATATGGCCAACGAGAACGCATCTGATCGCCAAATCGTACGACCCCGAGTTAATCCGAGCTATCCATCGCCCGCCGAGTCGCAGGTGCCGCGCCCGCGGAACCCCCCTAACGACGTCATCAGACAGAACACGGCCCGGAGCCAGGATCAAGGACCCCGAGATAGTTCTACGAACTATCGACTGCTGCCGGAAACAGGAGTCGGGAAACGGGCAAGGGCCTCGAGTATCCGGGAGTTACACGAGGAACCCACCGATCCCACAGAGACAGTAACCAACCCCTTCGTACAGGATCAGGGCCGTATCCGCGCCCGCGTCACGGTAGAGGGACACCCCCTCAGCGCTACATTGGATACGGGGGCCTCACACAGCTTCGTAAGCGAACGCCTGGCGAGGGAATTAGACAACGGGAGGAACCTTCGCGTCGTACGCTCACAGGTGAAACTGGCCGATGGAACAAGCAGGGAACTGACGCAGGCCCTGAGGGCAGCAGTCCAGTTAGGAGAAGCCAGGGTCATCCTTTCCATCCTCATCATGCCGGACGTACTAGACGACCTCCTCCTCGGCATGGATTTCTTATGCAGCAGCGGAGCAACACTGCAATGTGGAGGCCAGGCCCTTACCCTGCGGCCCCCCACCCGAACCAGATCCATGGAGCCTCGCGGAACGAACCCAGACCTAGCACAGACAGAGCCAGAACAGCAGGAGAACCACGACGAAGCCGCCGCACAGACAGAGCCAGAACAGCAGGAGAACCACGACGAAGCCGCCACACAGACAGAGCCAGAACAGCAAGAGAAACACGACGAAGCCGGCACAGACAGAGCCAGATCAACAGGAGAACCCCGATGAAGCCGACTCAAGGGCACAGCCCCAACGCAGACCAGACCCAGATCCACAAGTACCATACGAAAACCATCGACAAGTCACTCCTAGATCCAGTACAGAGAACCACCGGCGTACAACCCCGACCACCGACGCAGAACTGGGAGCAACCCCGATTTGGGCCACCGCATTACCTGCCCCTGTCGCAACAGCCGTCGAACGGAACCCTTTTCGCCGCGCGGTAAGGAGAGTTCGGTTTCAGGGGTCAAGCGATCCAGAAACATCGGCGCCTACGAGCGCTCCACTGTGCGGAAGCGCCAGCGCTGAATACACTACGGGTGATGAGCAAAGCCCAGTTGACCACACCGAGAGCTATCCAGAGCCATGGATAGGGGAATTTCTCGAGCGAGAATTAGCCCGATTTGAAACCCTCACGGGAGTATCCCATATCGCCGAGCATAATATCACTATGCGAACCGACCGACCGATCAAGCAGAGGTACCACCCGCGGAATCCAGCGATGAGAGCGGTCATTGACAAACAGATAGACGAGCTGCTTCGCGACGGGCGCATTGAGCCATCAAAAAGCCCCCACAGTGCGCCGATAGTCATAGCCACGAAGAAGAATGGAGACGTAAGGATGTTCGAGATGAACGTCGGGGGGCGGGCTTTTCCAGTAGGGGGTGCGAAGTAGAACCGTTCCCGAGAAGTCAATTCAAAACGGCCGAAATGTTTTTGGTTTCACTTTATAAAATAATACTCCACGAATTTATTGACTTCACTTGCGTACGGGTCGTTTACACTGGTAAATTAGAACTAAAAAGTAGAAGCTTAGCTTAAAGACTCCAGAGCGGAGCGGAGAGTTACGGGAGAGTTGGAGAGGGAGAGCGAAGGGCAGTGCAAGCGAGCGAGATATGGAAATCTGGAGAAAACTGCCGCTTGACACTGCCTCCCAAAATTAAACGCCCTTTTGGCGTGAACATTCTCCCCCCCCTTGCGAGGACCTCCGTAGCAAGAACATCAGGATAGTCGGCTTAGGGACATGTTGGAAGCGAAGATCGGTGGTCCTTGTGTAGCAGAGTGTGGTGGTCCTTTCCACACTTGTGGCATCTCTGGTCGCTACGGCAAGATCCTTCTGAATGATGGTGGGCCAAACAATTTTTGCAATATTGATGCAGTTGTACTGCCTGGATCCGTTGTTCGGCAGTTAGCGTCAGGAAGCGGTGGCATTTCCGTAGAGGATGGATTTTTTGGCAGACTCGGCATTGGTAGGATTTAATACCTCGGGAACGCCTGCCATCCAAGGCGGTATAAGGAACCCAATAGTCGGATGAAATATTGGTAGGAGGTATTTCTTGTACATTGTTTAGAGTGGACAATTTGCGATTTTCATGAGTGTTGAAAATTTGCGCTGAGAAGGACGAAATTCTAAGTGGGATTGAGGCGGACACTGGCCTGGGAGGAATTGTAGAATTGTTGCTTGGATGCAACAGTGTATGATGCCGACCTTGGCAAGTGAAGCAGTTTTGTGCGCTTGTGCAATCACCTAGAGGATGGCTGGTTGCAAAGCAATTTGAGCACAACTGTTTATCGCGGATGTAGGCTGAACGATCATTCACCGTCATTTTTAGGAAGCGTGGACATATACGCACGGGATGGTTCTTCTTTGAACACAGATCGCAAACTTTGGGTATCGGCACTACCCTCGTAGTGAATGAATTTATTCTTGGCAATTCTGCCATTCGATGTGTCTTTTTGGGCTGGACGTTGAGTGAATTATCAGACCGGATACTATCGACGGCCTCTAGTGTTCGATGGCGCTCAGTTAAAAAGGAATTTAGCTCTAGCCAAGTAGGAATTTCAACCTTATTACGCAAAGATTGCTCCCATAAGGAGAGCGTAAGCTTCGGAAGCTTTGTAGAGCAAACGTAGACTAATATAGGGTCCCAATTCTCAATTTTAATTCCAGAGAGTTGTATGGCAGTTAAACAACCCAGAATGGTGTTTTGTAGTTCCTTCAAGGCATCTCCAGACTCTTGTGCTATGGATTGCACATTGAACAATGTTTTTAGGTGGCTGTTCACCTGAAATCGCTTATTTTCGAAACGCTCAGTTAGATTTGTCCAAGCTGAGCGGAAGCCATTATTGGTGAGTGGGGACTTGGAAACTATATCATGAGCTTCGCCACTGGTTTTGGCATTTAAATGGTACAGCTTTTCAACAGGCGTAAGACTCGGATTGTCTATGTAGATCGCCGTGAAAAGGTCCCGGAAAGTCGGCCAGCGAAGATAATCGCCTGAGAAAATCTCCGTATCGATCGGAGGAAGCTGACAGCCAAACGAAATTTGATTTTGGGGAGAAGATGCTGGAGGTTGAGATGATTGGGAGGAGCCCTGTTCGATTTGTTCGAGGATGTGAGCGGCCACCTTTTCGTATATATCGTACGTTTGAAAGTATTTTAATTTGAGGTCTGATTTTAAGTCTGAGGCACTTTCGCCTGCCGCCACAATACACTTTAAACACATGTCGTATGCGTCCTCCACTTTACGCCATAAAGCTTGGACTTGGTCGCGACGGACCTTGCAGGCGGATACGGTTGGAATCAACCCATCTGGACTGGTGATGCTGGCCTGAAAATGGCTCAGACGGTCGGCTGTGGCAATAAATCGGTTTAAAGCTGCGGCTGCCATAACGGATATAATTCAAATTGAAATTGATGACACAAAAAAATGAATGAAGAATTTTGATAAGTTTTTTTTTAAAAGCGAATTGGAATTTTAGGAACCAATTAAAAATCCGTAAGGATATACGGTCACACTTGAATTTGTTGTAGACTTTTTAATGGTTTTGACTTTTTTTGGAATAAGTTAAAAAATATATATTATTTCAATAATTAAATATTTTAACAAAAGTATGGTCACACTGTCCGGATGGAATCGGATAGAAGTTTTCTTTACTTGTTTCAGTAGGAATTATATTGTATGTATATAAAATAGGGTTTTTTTCTAATATATTTCGAAAAAATAATATTCGTTATTTTTTGGATACTCTGGAACCACGGTGCGTTTCGGAATATGTAAGAGTTCGTGTATGTACGTATGTATCGATGGGCATCGATTGCGGGAATTGTGGAGACTTCGAGTACGTATGTATTAGCGAACAGCTGGATAGAGAAAGGGCACCGATTGCTGGAGTTTTTGCGACTTATGTCTGTATATATGTATGTATATTTTGTCTGCTGCACAATGTAATTGCCGGTGTAAATTTATAGAAATTTAAGCTTTGTATTTAGAATTGGAAATAATTTGGAATTGATCGTAGAAAAACGATGTTGATGTGGGTTGTATTCGAAATCGTAGTTGAAGTGGACTGTATTTGAATAGTAGTCAGAGTGGACTGTATTTTGAAATATTTACATATGTAAAAAATATATGCACTCAGCAGGAAACACAGTACAAAAAAAACGAAAGCTGCCAATTTCGGCGGATCACTTTGAATTTGTGGCTGGATTATATATTTTTACACACACTTGGAAAATAATTTGTCTTTTAAATAATATATAAAAATGGTCGTGTGGAACTGGAACTGTTAATTATTTGTTTTGTATGTGCACAATATTGGAAAAACTTTGGCACTAAGGATTTGGAAATGTGTGAACGGCAATGTAATAATTTCGAGTGTACGAAATTTCGGGAACGGAAGAAATGGAAAAATTGCTGCTCACAAACAAAAGGAATTTGAGTATATATTAAATGCCGTTGCGTCGGATTTAATCGCTTTTCGATTTAGACTAGAAATCATACAACAAGTTGAACGAAATGGGGTTCGAACAACTGGCTGTATGACCGGCAAATAATATTAAGAAGTGGAACTTATCTGGAACTTGGAACTTGGAAAAATCCGCCGGTTGAACGCTGGTACTTCAAACTTCTTCAATCTTTAGAATTATCCGGTCGATGGATCATGAACGAGATGAACGAGAACTCGGTACCAGACGCCTACCCCCTGCCGAGAATCAACCATATATTGGAGCGGCTGCGGAACGCCCGATATATATCCACGCTAGACCTTAAGAACGGGTACTGGCAGATTCCAGTAGCGCCCGCCAGCCGTGAGTGCACCGCGTTCACAGTCCCAGGACGGGGTTATGCCTTTTGGCCTACACTCGGCACCGGCAACCTTTCAGCGGGCCCTGGATACAGTCATCGGCCCGGACATGGAACCGCATGCTTTCGCCTACCTAGACGATATCATCGTCATCGGGGCCACACTCAAGGAACATGTCCGAAATTTACGGGAGGTGTTCCGGCGACTCCGGGAAGCGAGACTACGGTTGAATCGAGACAAGTGCCAGTTTTTCCAGCGAAGCCTGAGGTACCTAGGCCACGTGATTAGCGAAGCCGGGATACAAACCGACCATGATAAGGTTGCAGCCATCCGGGAACTGACCCCGCCGACGAACCTAAGGGAGCTGCGCCGTTGCCTTGGAATTGCTTCATGGTACCGTCGTTTCGTTCCCAACTTTGCGGAAGTAGTCGAGCCAATGACATCCTTACTCAAGAAGGATCGGAAGTGGGAATGGACAGAAAAACAGGAGCAGGCCTTTCAAGGATTGAAGACCCTGCTGACCGAGGCTCCGATCTTAGCCTGTCCAGACTTCGAGGCGAAGTTCGTGCTACAAACCGACGCAAGTGAATATGGCATAGGAGCTGTACTCACCCAATCCATCAACGGGCAAGAACGGGTGATCGCATATGCCAGCCGCCGGCTGAATACAGCGGAGCGCAACTACTCCGTGACAGAGAAAGAGTGCCTGGCGATCGTGTGGGCAGTCCGCAAGATGCGCTGCTACGTCGAAGGATACCGTTTCGAGGTACTCACCGATCACCACTCACTAAAGTGGCTGAATTCGATCGACAACCTCACGGGCAGGATCGCTCGGTGGGCATTGGAGCTGCAACAGTTCCAGTACGATATCAACTACCGCCGTGGAACCCAGAACCTGGTCGCCGACGCCCTGTCGCGCCAACCTCTGGTTACGGTTCAGCAAGCGCAGGTACAAGTCCACAAGTGCAAGTGGATAAACAAAATGCTACGACGGATACAACAGGAGCCCGCCAAATTCCCAGATTTTCGAGAGGAGAACGGACAACTCTATCGCCGCATTGGCCTACGACCGGAAGAGGAGGAATACACGCCCTGGAAACTATGCGTGGGAACGCAATACCGCAGGAGAGTTCTGGAGGAATGCCACGATCATCCCACTGCGGGACACCTAGGAGTTCGCAAGACAAGCACACGGGTGGCTCAGCAGTACTACTGGCCGGGATTGTTCCGGGAAGTGGCTCGGTACGTTCGGAGATGCCCTAGTTGTCAGAGATTCAAAGTAAGTCAGGAAAAGCCGGCTGGAAAGATGTTTACGCGGCAAGTCGACGAACCGTTCCACGTATTGTGCGCCGACTTTGTCGGGCCTTTACCCGTTCTAAGCAAGGGAACACTGTACTCCTCGTGTTCCTCGACTCGTTTAGCAAGTGGGTAGAACTGGTTCCCCTGCGCCGAGCTACAGTTCCTTACCTCGAGCGAGCGTTCCGAGAACGGATCCTCAGCCGCTTCGGGATCCCGAGGACCTTCGTCTGCGATAACGGAACACAATTCACGAGCCGAGCATTTCAGGCGTTTTGCAAATCCCTGGGAATGGAGTTACAGCACACCGCTCCCTACACGCCACGTCAGAATCCCACGGAACGGGCAAATCGAACGGTGAAGACGATGATAGCACAGTACCTCGGAGACACACCGCAGAACACCTGGGACCACCTGCTCCCAGAGATCTCGCTGGCCGTAAACAGCAGCGTGTCGGACACCACGGGATTCAGCCCGGCTTTTCTCGTGCAGGGCCGAGAGCCGCGTCTACCTAACGCTCTGTATTCCGAAGTTACGCCGGGGAGAGGAACTGCGCAGATCCCACCTACGGAGAGGAGTGAGCAGCTCCATAACATCTTTAAGGTCGCCCGGGAAAACGCGGAACGTGCCACAGCAGAGCAGGGCAGACACTATAATCTGCGACGACGGGAGTGGAAACCACCACTAGGATCGCTGGTACTAGTACGCCGCCACGTCCTGTCTAACGCCGCTGAGGGTTTTGCCGCCAAATTGGCCGCGAAATACGAGGGACCGTACCAAGTCGTAAAATTCCCGTCCCTGAACATCGTCCTCTTACAGATCCCGGGAAGCCGACGCCGCCGCACCGCCAGTTTAAACAACCTGAAACCATATCACCAGGAGGACGACGACGACGACCATGACAGGGACCACGACTCAGAACGAATCAGAGACGACCAGGATGACCACCACAGTCGTGCCCCGGCCGAGGAGACCAGGGTGTCTTGGGGGCCACTTGATGACGAGCCCGCTCGTCCAACGTCCCCACACCCCATTGGGGAAGAAACCCACCCGGTCGGCTCTCCTCGTCCCGGGCACAGTCACCGGAAATCCAGCACTCGCCCAGAATAACCCTCGGATGACCGAGGGAAACAGGAGACGGGGCTGGGAGTCGCTCTCCGCCCGATAAACGTCCAGAAAAATACTCACGTTTTACATTTCCCACAGCTCAAGATCCAATTATCAAGACCCACTTATCAAGTCCAGCAAGAAGCAAGAGACCAAGAGGAAGAGAGTTCGGACGATGCCGCGCCCAACATCGGACCGAAAGCGCAGTCGCCATCATGGCCGACGATCCACCCACGCGCGACGATCCTCGGAGACAACCCCAAGGCAACCACCGACCTCACCAACCGCCACCGGCCACGACGAGGCACTACGGGCCGTTACCGGACAATCACCGCCACCACTCGTCCCGATTGCTTCCGGGATTGCATCTTGGCCACCACCGACCACTGCCGCAGCGTACACGCACAGCGAGACACCACCGACCGCCTCCGCGACCAACACAGGCAGTAAAATACCAGCGAGCGTATCCGTGACCCGCATCCACAGCGAAGCGCCACCAGCGGTCATCTTGTCATCGCCACCGCCACTAGTAGCGATCGTCGCCAGACCCGAGCGCTCGCCACCAATCAGCCCTTCCTGGTGCGAGGGGATGTCCCTGGAGGACATGATGGGAGCACTGCTGGAGGACGAAGAGGTACCCATTACCTTACGGTTCGGAGCTACTCGCATTGAGGCGACCCCCCCACGACCGCCCAGGGAGCCGCTGTCTTCGCCACACCAAGAACCACCCAACCAGGACTTGGTTTCGACCCCGGTTCGTCGAAACGACAGGGGACCGTTGGGCGCAACGTACGAGGACATCTCGGACGAAGAGGTCGTCGAGCTAAGCTCCGGCGACGATGACTCGAAACCGCCCGCCGAGAATGCAATCCTGATCTCGGATGAGGAGGGGACACGGGACGAGGCAGACAACTTTCCCCCGTTCAGGGTCGAAACGCCGCCACCGACGTACGAGGAGTTGTTTGGACCAGGGCCTTATACCATCCTCGACACCGCCCTCAGCCACAACGCCGTTCCCAGCGACAACGCCGTTCCCAGCGACAACGCCGCTCCCAGCGACAACGCCGCTCCCAGCGCCAACGCCTCTACGGGCACACCCACGACCGGAGCAGCCATACTCGTGGCCACCAGCGGGGCCAATCCAGAGCCTCCAGCCATCACCATCGACTCCAGCCACGGCACCGTTCCCAGAGCCAACGTCGGTACCCAGTCCGACCCAACGAGCGCATCCACGGCCGCTGCATCCGCATCAAGGACGGGCAACGAAGGCAACATTATGGTCGTCGGAAACACCGGGACCGACTCATCGATGCCGCCTGACCAGGCCGACCGCCCAGACGTCGCCACCAACACCACCGCATCCGGCTGCGCTACATCCAGCACGGACGAGACACCCAGGGTCCCGAGTACACCCCCCAGTTCGCGGCCAGCCGGCAGCGCCCACCCCGACGAGAGCGCAAGGGGAGCTCATGGCCATAGCGCCTACGAATACATGGTGCAGCAACTCCTCCAATCCCCAGAAGGACCCACCACTTCAGCCGCCGCTCAGAGGCGCGCGACCGCCAGGACCATGATGGAGACCCTGCTCTCCGATCCCCCGACAAGGTCATCCATGCTTTCGGATTCCCCGACTCGCACAACCCCACCAAGCGAAGTCATCATGGCCACCGCCGGACGGATCATGGTCGCGCCGAAGCCAGTCCAGTCCACCCCGAGGCAAGTGCAAAAGGTACGTCCGCTACCCGCCACTGACGAATGGCGCTGGCGTTTCCGCCGTGAACACGCTGGCTCAGAGCCCGATACTGCCGCCAACCGCCCCGGGATCTTAAACCACGGCCCGCAGCGACGACGACACGCCCCGTGGCCAGCGGAGGAAGCCAGCACCCCCGGAAAGGGAACTCGAGGACGACCCCGAGTTGATGGTCCGTGCCCCACCAGGATGGACGACTCCGGACGGATGGATGCCAGCCGCACTCCTGGAAAGCGTTCAACAGCGAATCCGCCGCGCTGCAGGCAGGAACCTCCGATTCTTGGAGGAGGTGGGGGACATTCGATACAGAGTACAGACCTCGCGACAGGGGCAACGGGTCTTTATCCTTCCCCATCCCCGAAGAAGGGATGGAGTGTGAGGAAAAACCCCACATTTTTATAGAAATAAGTATAGATAAGTAGAGTTAACAGTTTACGTTTGGCAGTCAAAGCGATCGGTCGTGTTTTCTCCCAAATCGAACTTAACAGCGTGTCAAGCTTAAGTGACAAACAAACATTCAAACGCATCTTTAATTAGACACCCTTATCAGTTGATACTATCGTGCACTCGCCCACCAAAGCAACACAAAAGCGCTGCTAGCAATGCGGGATCCTCCAGACATCTGGAGGGGAAAGCCTTTTCCTACCAGTAAATTCTTGGTTGTAACTAGAATTAATGATGAAGAAACCCAACCCGAAAACCCACCAACTCTAGCAGGTGTTTCACCATTCACCATTAAAAAAATCATCGATCTAACATGCGGAGGTGAAGTTGTGAGCTGCAAGAAAACACGCGACGGAAATCTCCTAGTTCAAACAAAAGATCAACAACAAGCCGAGAAATTAATCAAACTTACCAACATTCCAAACAACATACCAGTAGCAGTATCCGAACATCGTACCATGAATCACTCAAAGGGAGTAATATATTCAAATGATCTCCGAGGCATAATAGAAGAAGAAATCCTAATCAATTTGAAGTCGCAAAAAGTCACCGAAGTAAAAAAAATCATGAAGACAGTATATGGCAGCGACCCAACCGAGACTGGACTTATCGTTCTAACATTCGCCAGACTAGATTTGCCCGATTACGTATATATTGGATACGAGAGAGTCGAACTTCGCCCTTATATTCCTTCCCCAATGCGTTGCAATAATTGCCTACGATTGGGACATCTACAAAATTCCTGCAAAGCTTCAGAGAACTGCTATAGGTGTAGCCAAACCAACCACATCAGCCTGGCTAAAGGTGAAAAATGTGAGCGTGCCCTAAGCTGCATCAATTGCACGGACAAAAACCTACCTAACTCCGACCACCATCCCAGAGATAGAAAGTGCCCAGTATTTCTCACTCACAAAGAAGTACAAGCCATCAAAACCCTTCAAAAAGTTGACTACAAAACGGCATGGAACATCCTCAAAAACAGACACCATCACGACGGCTCCTTATACGCCTCGGTTGCTAACGCCTCTAATCAAAAATATACCCGACCTCAACAGTTCAGCCAGAACACACCATCCACTTCAGCTTCAACCTCTTATAGCCCATCATCATCAATGAACACAGGAAGAAACATAATTACTTACGACGACAAGGAAGACGAAGCAATGTCTACAGACCCTGGAGAAGAATCTATTAGCAACGGTAAAGCAACTAAAATCAATATCCTGCCAAGAAATATAAGCAACAAAACTAAAAGACATCTTATCAATAAGGAAAAATCGACTACTATGTTAACTAGATCTATGATTAAAAATATCCCTAGCTCAAACGCAACAAACAACTAATAGCGAAACCTAGCGAACACTCCATACCATATAATATTAAATATGGCACTTACTGTATTACAATGGAATATCAATGGCTATTTAAATAATTATAATGAACTACTAATTCTCTTAAAACTTCACAAACGCAACATTATTTCACTACAAGAAACCCACATTACACTCTTTCAAAAATTTCCTATCCCAGTTAACTTCAAAATGTATAACACAATTTCGGCTACAGCTAAAGGGGGAGTTGCTTTACTGATCCATAAATCAGTTCAGCACAAACCAATCACTGCAGGTCAAGTTTTCGAAACTACTGGATTGGAAATACAGTCCCAAAAAAAGCTTAATATTTTTTCAGCCTATATACCACCTTCACAAAGATTTACTAAGACAGATTTAGAAACTACAATCCCCAACCTAACAACACCTACACTGATCACAGGAGATTTTAATGGATGGAATACTCTCTGGGGATCCCCCAAAAGCAACCGAAGGGGTAGAATCCTAGGAGACTACATCCACAGTAATAGTTTTATTACATTAAACAACGGTCAGCCAACACATTTTTCCACTCACAACTCATACACCCACATCGACATCGCCTTTTGCTCGCCGAGCCTCAAAATTCACTGTGACTTCAAAATCATGGACTCTCCCCAGGGTAGCGATCACTTTCCCATAATAATAACCATATTTGCCCAAGAAAAACAGACATTAAACTACACAAAAAAATTTATAACTAAAAGAGCAAATTGGCAAAAATTTGAAAGTCTTTCCAGCCATTTTAATAAACAGACATTAAACTACACAAAAAAATTTATAACTAAAAGAGCAAATTGGCAAAAATTTGAAAGTCTTTCCAGCCATTTTAATAACCAAATTCCAGTATCAACTAACACAAACACAGAACACAGCAATATAAATAAAATAATATTAAATAGCGCCTATAGTAGTATTCCCCAATCCCTCCCCCCAAAAAGTCAATACAACGTCCCATGGTGGAACAAAAAATTAGAAAACTTAAAGTTAAACAAAAATCGAGCCTGGAGAGCGTTCAATAGGGAAATGTCCCTTTCCAATCTAATAAATTTTAAAAAATCAAATGCGCAGTTCAGACGAGAAATTAGAAATAGCAAAAAAGAAAGTATTCACGCACTAACAACCAGCATTTCAACGGACTCAAAACCAGAAATGATCTGGAATAAAATATGACAATTCTGTAGGATTCACAAATCAACACATATACATTGTATTCAGGACAACACTACTAACAAAATGGCCTCAAAACCAGAAGACATTGCTTCAGCTTTTGCCAAACATTAGTCATCTCAATCCGATGATCACAACTTTTCTCAAGCATTTTTAGACGCAAAACACAACACATACAGACAAAACAACGATGAACCACCAAGAAAAGCAGCTGACTTCATGGAACGAGACATTGACTACCTTGAATTTTCTGTAGCTTTAAACAGCCTAAAAGGTAATACGCCTGGAAACGACAAAATCAATTATACAATGATTCAGAAATCGGCAAAAACAGTTAAACTTAGAATAATAAACTTCTTCAACTCAATCCTAAATTCATTTATTCCTCAGGCCTTTAAAATTAGTACAATAGTCCCAAGCCATAAACCTGGCAAAGACAAAACAACTATTGGATCATACAGACCTATCTCCCTTAACCCTTGTATCTCAAAAACGCTTGACAAAATCATATCTAAACGACTCTGGTGGTTTGTTACTTCCAACAAACTTCTGAACAGTCGTCAAATTGGGTTCAAAAAGGGGAAATCTGTGACAGACTGTCTATTATATGTAGATGCTCTGATCAACAAGGCCCTCTCAGAAAAAAGACACGCCTCCATCGTATCTCTTGACTTTGAAAAAGCTTTCGAAAAAGTAGGTCTACACACTATAAAAAGTCAATTGATAAAATGGGGCTGTGGGCCAAGATTACTCAAATACGTAACCCAGTTTATGACAAATCGAAAAATCAGAGTTAAAGTCAACCACAGCCATTCTCTAATACAACCACTCCACAACGGGATCCCGCAAGGATCCCCTCTATCTGTGATTCTTTTCCTCATCGCATTTAACAGCCTATCAGACAAAATAAGCAAACACAAGAAACTCAGCTTTACAGCGTTTGCAGATGACTACAACATTATAGTTGACCTTAAAAAACAGAAAAACCAATCTATAAACTTAAATGATCTTTTCGAGGACATCAACAACTGGTGTAATTTGTCTGGAGCGTCTCTATCGCTCTCCAAATGCAAACATTTGCACATTTGCAGAAAGCACAACTGTCACTCTCAACTTTCTTCACAGACAAACTCGATATGCACAGTACCGGAACTAACGATGTTAGGCTTATCCTTTGACTCGAAGTACAAATGGAAACCCCATATAAATAAAGGCAAAATCACTAACCAATTCTGTCAATATAATAAAATGTCTCTCAAACGATAAATATAACACCCATCCTCTGACCTTAGTTCAAATTGTCAAAAGCATATGCCTGTCAAAAATAGACTACGGCTTACCATTATATGGTATTGCACCGAAATCTCAAATAAAACCAATCCAAACCCTTCTTAACAATGCACTTCGTTCAGCACTAGGAGCCTTTTGCTCAACACCCGTTATAAACTTATATATAGAATCCAACATACCACCCTTAGACATTAGAACACATCACCTTCAAGCAAAACTCTCTAACACTATAAAGAAATCGACGGATACCCCTCTAAAATCCATAATAGATAAAATCACAAAAAAGAACACTCGAAAATATAGAAACTCAGCACTACACAAAAGCATCATTTCCTGTGATAACCTTAATATCCCGGCTAGACCAATAAAAATCTTACCGAAATCTAAACCTCCTTGGCACTTAAAACCAGACGCAGTAGACATACAATTGAGTCAATACAATAAAGGAACTACGAGCATGTCAATATTTAGAAAAGAATTCTTGGACATAAAAGCAAAACTGACAAATTACACATTTATCTACACGGACGGATCACAAAACCAAGACACTACTGCATACGCCATAACCACAGAAAACATTGTTCTAAAAAGAGCCATTCTTCCAAACTACACTTCAATTTACACCGCAGAAATTATCGCCATACTGGAAGCAGTTGAGATAGGACGTTCAATTAATGGAAAAATTTGCATCTGCTCGGATTCTCTATCCGCAATCCACTCGATCCAAAACATCGACAATTCCGCTTATTATCCATCGAAAATTCGTGGTATAATAAACAACGCCTATCCAAAATTCAAAATCATGTGGATTCCGAGCCACGTTGGAATTAGTGGCAACGAATTTGCTGATGAATCCGCAAAAAATGCAACTATCGCACCTCTGATTACCTCGCATAATTTAAACCAGTCCGATATAAACAGATTTGTAAAAAAACATTTTTACAACATTTCCCTTAATCTTTTTCAATACTCCTCCATTTGGTACCAATCAATTAACAATAGCCATTCAAATCTAAGCCACTACACAATAGCAAAAGAAATAACCAAACTATCTAGAAAAGACCAAATCCGCATAATTAGACTACGCCTGGGTCACACCAGACTCACCCATGAATATATATTTGTCCAACCCCCAAGCAACCCATGTAAATTCTGTAACGAAAATTCAATGACAATAGAGCATATTCTAAACGAATGCACTGCATTCGATAACTACAGAGCCAGCATCCCAAATAAAAATGTAATCCAATCCTTTCCAATCCCACGACCACCAACCTCCTTCAACTTCTCGACTTCCTTAAGAAATCTAACATATCTAACCTTTTATAATTAAGATATCTTTATAACCTGAAATGTAATTAAAATATACACTTAGTAATTTAGAATGGAATACAAAAATTAATTTATTAACTTTAAGCCAGCCCACATGAATTATACACTTAGTCATTAAGAACAGAATATTAAACTGAAATTCTCACTTCAAGCCGGCCTAAAGCCTAAGTAGCTATGGCTGCCCATCCCTGTAGCTTTAGTTTTTAACTTTAAGCAAACAGTATGTAAATAAATAAATAAGTAGAGTTAAGTAAATATGAATAAGAGACAAAGCAAAGACCCACGGAGGGCACTAGCACATAGGGAAAAAAAAACCACACGCATACGCGCAGGAGAGGAAAGGAGAGAGAGAACGCCGCCGCAGCCAGAACGCAGCCGCAGCCGAAACGCAGCCGCAGCCGAGACGCAGCCGCAACCAAAACGCAGGCAAAACGCAGCCGCAGCTGAAACACAAGCGAAGCTGAAGCACAGAAAAAGCTGAAACGAAGCAGAAGCTGAACACGAAGGGGTCCTCTGCCCGGAAAGACGACAGCGCAGCAGCCGACACGATCGTAAGCAGAGGACGGCAGCCGAAGCTTAGCGATTTGCGGATCGGGACAGTCGCTCGAGATCCGGCAAAGGAGCCGGACGCTTTCGGTTCGTGCATAAACACAGTCGCTCGAGATCCGGCAAAGGAGCCGGACACTTTCGGTTCGTGCATAAACAGAGTCGCTCGAGATCCGGCAAAGGAGCCGGACGCTTTCGGTTCGTGCATAAACACAGTCGCTCGAGATCCGGCAAGGGAGCCGCACGTTTTCGGTTCGTGGACAACAACAGAAACTTGGATATTTGGACTCATCGATCGCCGCCGCTGCCCAAGGGATGCAGGAGGAGTAGATTTGGGTGAGCTGGCCGAGGGCCCCAAAATCCCAAACAGTGGGAGGACCTGTGTGGCGGATAGGTCAGGGATAGCGGTAGAAATAAAATGTGACAACGTAATAGAACGACAGTGTACTAGTGCTAATTCGGGAGTGTTCGGGAATAGGGCCCCACGCTACCGGGACAAAAGAGGACGAGGGCTCACGGTTGACGGAGTCCCTCTTTCCTCCGGCAGCCCGGGGAGCGTTTTTGCCTTCGCTTCCGGATTGGGAAACTGGCCCACGGTTGACGGGGCCGGCCTCCCCTCTCCGGAAGGTTTCCCCCCGCCGAGATCGGAGAACGCGCTACCGGGTGACGGGGCCTGTTTCTTTAATTCTCGGGCTGGGGATTCGATATCCGGGTGACGGTATCGGATTTTCCCGCAGTTTCGTCTTTGGGGGTGGAAGACCGACCCGCGGCTGACGGGGTCGGCTCCTGTCTGCATGGACCTCTACTTTCCTCTCCCCCTCTATGACCCGACACAGTCTTCGTCCGTTATCCTGTATGTCTCAAAGATAGAAATATTTTCTGTAAAGAGACCCTGGAGTGACCGAGTTTTCATCCCAGCTATAGAACTACTTTACAAGCTTTATTATTTTCAATCTGAATTCTTAATTCTATTACATGTTTGCATAAAGCTAAGATCGGCCGGCTATGTCGGCAGAGACGCCGGCAGAGCTGCGGTCGACGCTTATGTATAATTGTGCTTATATATGAGAGAGAGAGAGAGATACTATGTTCGCTTGGCCGTCGGAGCGGTCGCACATATCAAATATGCTGACACTGCAGTTCCCACGCATTCGAGGGCGGTCATATAACCGGGCACTCGGGAACTGCTAGGATTATAAATGTATATGTGTTTTGTTATTGTGGCCAAATGCAAAATGTCAAATAAGGTGTCTGTACTTAAATCGATGCGTAACACTGAGTACAGTGTGCATTCGATATGTGAACATACTACATCTCCCTCCTTTTGAAAAATAACGTAATTATATGGAGTTATTTATTTATTTTTTATTTAATGAAAATATTTTTATTAAATTGTTTCTTTTTTTTTTCGGTTTTATGTAGTTTAACATATTAAAAATTGTTTTGAATCAGAAAGTATTGTTTTGAATCAAAAGTAATATTTATATATTATTTATTTATTTTATTTTTTCAATATAATTATGTTTTTTTTTTTTTTTTTTTTATGGTTCTTATTGCGTATGATCATACGTGATATATATATAAGAGAATTAAAGTGATTATGAAATAAACATTTTTAACCTATCCTTATGAACTGTTTGCTTCTTATTTTTGTTATTTGAAATTACTATATTTTCTCTTTCTTGTATACTTTCTACCTTATATGGTCCAGTGTATTTAAAGTCTAGCTTGTGCCCTGTTTCATTTTTTAGCAAAACTTGGTCTCCGATTTTTAAATCAAAGTTCAAAATATTTCTGTCATAGTTAAGTTTTTGTTTGTGTTTATGGCATTCTAGCATTAATCTAGCTCTCTTAAATGCTTGTTCTAGTCTAAACTTAGATTCTTTAGCGTAATCATCTGTGTTATATAATGGTTTTATATTATCTATACTATTGAAGTGTTTGGCTAAATTAGATGTTTTACCAAAAACTAACTCGTATGGACAGTAGTCATGTGCCATAGAGGGTGTTGTGTTGAAACAGTATACGAAGTATTGCAACCATACATCCCAATCTGTTTTATCAACTGAGATGTATGAGCGGATGAACTCATTAAATGTTCTGTGGCTTCGCTCCACGGTTCCTACAGTCTGGTGATGATGTGCTGTTGAAGTTATGTTTTTGATATTTAAGTTTTTACATAGATCTTCAATTATCGAATTTTTGTATTCTGTTCCCATGTCCGTGATGAACGTCTTCATTGGACCGTACTTCAGAATAAAATCTTCGAATATAGCTTTTGCTACTGTTTTTGCACTTTTGTTCTGGATTGGTATTGCTACAAGGTACTTAGTTAAATCGCAAATTAGCGTTACTATGAATTCATTTCCTTGTTCAGATTTAGGTAGTGGACCGATCGTATCCACAATTACCCTGTCGAAAGCCGTTTGTGGCGTTTCGGTGATAGTTAATGGGGTCTTCGTATGTTTTGTTGTCTTTGCTTTTTGGCATTTAGGACATTTTCTTATATATTTTGTTATATCTTTGGTCATGTTTTTCCAATAATAATGCCTTTTTATTTTTGCTAATGTTCTAGCTATGCCTGTATGACCCCCTTGTATTGGATCATCATGGAATGTAAACAGTAATGCTTCTTTCTCTCTATCATTATTTGATAATTGGGTCAGCGGCTTGAGTAGCGCTACTCTTAATGTTTGTAATTTTTTATTGCCCATAATTTTAAAAGATTCAATTGAAATGGTTTCAAAGATCTTTTCGCTCGGTGCCACTTTGAGAACTGAGTAAGTCGAGAATTTCATTGGTGTACAAATCGCTAACATCAATTCTTGCTATAACCTTTTTTCCATTCTTTAGTAAGCAAAGTGAATCAGTTATTCGCAAGGTCACTACTTTTCGTACCTCGTCATTAACAATGACTTCGTATACGTTGGGCTGAGAAGCTTTATTTAGAATATGCCTAGGCAAATCTATTTTTTCTTTTTCTGTTCCTGCGCAGCAATTTTTCTGTTTACTTTGATTTCTGGTAGAATTTTCAGAATTTTATTATTTGTCTGGATATTTTTCAAATCCGTTATTGTTATTCTTGATAGCGCGTCGGCTATATGGTTGTCTTTTCCCTTAAGATATTCCACAGTAAAATCATATTCTTCCAAGTCTAATCTCATTCGTGTTAATTTCGAACTTGGATTTGTCATTGAAAATAGATAGGTTAAAGGCCTATGGTCTGTTTTGACTGTGAAATGTTTTCTATAAATATATGGCCGAAAATGGTTTATTGCCCAGTGGATAGCTGTTAACTCTTGCTCTGTTGTATTTTTATTACTTTCTCCTTTCGTAAAAGATCTTGATGCATAGGCTACTGGTAGCTGAGTGTTATCGTAATCTTGAGTAAGAACAGCTCCACATGCTTGTTTGCTTGCATCTGTTGTTATGCAAAATTCTTTATTAAAATCGGGATATTGCAATAATGTGGGTTTCATCAATTGGGTTTTTAGGTATTCAAATGCGTATTGACATTTATCTGTCCAGTCAAATTTAACATTCTTTTTACATAATATATTTATGTGACGTGAATAATCGGAAAAATTTTTAATAAAACGTCTGTAGTAATTGCAAAATGCAACGAATCTTCTAGCGCTGTCTGCGTCCGTTGGGACTGGGTATTTTTCTATTACTTCGTATTTTTTACTATCTGGTAAAATACCTTTGTCAGTACACTTGTGTCCAAGAAAGGTCACTTCGTGTCTGAAAAATGTGCACTTCTTTGGGTGCAGTTTAAGGTTGTTTTTTCTACATAGATCAAAGACGTTTGTAAGATTTTTAATCATGTGTTTTTCTGAACAACCGATGACAATTAGGTCATCCATATACAAGAATGCCTGAGATGGTTCGATACCTGAAAATGCAATTGTCATCATTCTTTGGAAAGAATTTGGCGCTATTTTTAAACCATAAGGTAATCGTGTAAAACGATAGGAGCCATTGCTCGTGGAAAAGGACGTTATATTTCTAGACGTATCTTCGAGTTCTATTTGATGAAATCCTGACATTAGATCTAGACATGAAAAGTATTTAGCTCTACCTAATTGGTCAAGAATATCGTCTATTCTTGGTAGTGGAAATTTATCTGATAAAATTTTTTTGTTAATTTGGCGGTAATCAATTACTAAACGCCATCTTTTTGTATTGCAATTTGGTAATGATTTTTTCGGGACTATTAATAATGGACTGTTGTATTCTGAAACTGATGGTTCTACTATTTTATCTTTAATTAGTTTTTCCACTTGTTTTTCTACTTCTTCTTTTTGACTGTGGGGGATTCTGTAATTCTTTATATATACTGGTTCATCATCTTTCATTCTTATTTTTTGTTTATAGAAATTGTTGGTTGATATCGGTTCGGTTTCTATCCCGAATATATCTGTGTATTTGGTGCATAATTCATTAAGTATTTCTTTAAATTGAGGCGGGAAATTTTTGTTAAGTTTTTCTAAAATTTCTTCGTTATTTGTATTTTTATTAGATTTAATTATATCGTAATTATCCAATGGTTCGACTTTAAGTGTATTTAATTGAAGAATTGCTGTTTTATTTGTTGTATTTAGAATTCGGACAAAGGTGTTTTTAGAATCTGCATTGGAATTTCATTTATTTTTATTGTTAAATGAGTCTGAGGATTCTTTGATTAAAGAGATGTCTGCACCTGTATCAACTAGTAATGTATATAATTTATTTGTGTTTTATTTTTAAGTGAAATAAAAAGATTGAAGTTAAGATTGATAGTGTGAACCGTATTCTTTACTGGGTTTTTTATCTTAAGGGTCTTTATTGGTTTTCCGAAGTTGTTTGTACTTGTCGAACGTTATTGTTGTTATTTTGTCTGTTTGCGTTTGTATTGGTATTGTTATTACCGTTGATGTTGTTATTGGAGTTATATCCATTATTGTTTCCACCACGGTTGTTTCCTCTATAGTTACCACGACCTCTGTAGTTATTGTTGGTCTGGTTATTATAGTTTCGGTTATAACCGTTATTTTGGTTATAACCATTGTTTTGGTAAAATCCATTATTTTGATAATTACCTCTGTTGTTACCCCTACCGCGATAATTATTTCTGAAGTTATTACCACGATAGTTGTTTCCTTTTTGTGTGTATAGGATCGAGTTGGCGTTGCCTGTCATCTCAGTACTACACTGTATGTACTTCGTGACGGCTTCGTTCATTGTTGAAAAGTTGCCAGCTTCTAGGATAGTCTTAAGTCGGCCATGCTCACAATTTTTGATCATTGTGGTTATAGCTTCCTTTGTGCTGAACTTGTCGGCATGTTCAGCCGGTAGTCCTTCGTCAATGTATGAAGCTTCAATGAGCTTTCGTAGGTTATCTATTTTCAATTTTTCAGCAGTTTTGCCTTTTTGGCTTGTTTTAGCCATTTTTGTTTTGACAACGTCAGATGTTTCTCCGACAATAGTGTCTGGCAGTTTTTGGATTATTGCGTTTATCGTTAGTTCATTTTGAACCAGGGTTCGGAAAACTATACATATGTATACTACATGAAAATTTCTAACGCACAGTATACTATTCCTTGTGTATTATACATGTGTGAAATAAAATGTGAAGTATTCTATTTAAATAAAATACACGAGAAAAATACATGTATTTTATTCTGACATGTACAATACGTCGTGTACTTTATTTCTGACGTGTATGAAATAATTTCGATTTCGTACATCTCTGTTTTGTTTATAAATAAAAGTAAAATTAACATTTTCCATATATAAATGATCATATCTCCTAAAGTTGTTCATCCTTTATGATAAAGCGCCATTGATGTTATACGAGTAAATATGTACAATGGCCATCATCTTCTGAAGAATTTGCGGATTTTCATCTTTTTTGATAAAGCGCCATGGGAATGCTGTTATTCAAGTAAATATATAAATGACCATCATCTCCTCAAGAATTCGCGGTTTTTTATCTTGTATGATAACGCCTCTAAGTGATAGTGTCTTACGAGTAATATACAAGTGGCCAATATCTCCTAAAGAATTTCGCGGTTTTTACTCTTGTATAATAAAGCCTCTAAGTAATGGTGTTATACGAGCAAATATATAAATGACCATCATCTCCTAGAGAATTCGCGGTTTCTACATTTTGGTTTTACATTGGGTAAATAAGTATGTTAAGTGTTAACATAACAGTGATGTACGAAATCGAAATTATTTCGTACACGTCAGAAATAAAGTACACGACGTATTGTACATGTCAGAATAAAATACATGTATTTTTCTCGTGTATTTTATTTAAATAGAATACTTCACATTTTATTTCACACATGTATAATACACAAGGAATAGTATACTGTGCGTATCAATCATTTTCAAGTATAAAACATTTGTATAGTACTTTGTGTGTTATTTTCCGAACCCTGATTTAAACACACAGAATCGACTCTTTTACCAACCCCCTCTCTCAAAATCTCTCTCTTTACGAAATTAAGGTGCTGAAAAGGCAGTGAATGAGCGCCTAAAAATAGTGAGGAACAGGTGATGAATTTTGGTACAAATTCATCACAACATCATCACTAGGCCGACAGTGTCGCCGACGGAGCCGACCGAAACGGCGCCAGAGACGACGCTCTCCCAAATTTCTTTCTCTCAATCTCTCTCTCTGCGCAGGGGTAGAGACAAGTTAGGCAAGCGCGATCGTGACAAAATGAAAAGAACAACAAGAGAGATTTGCAATTTCAAATGTTGTTTTTCTCGCTCAGTATTCTTTTTATATTTCTCAAAGGCAGACGCCGTTGTTCCTCGTTTTTCAATTGCGTTCTAACTGTGACCAGTTAGTGTGCTATTAATCAAGAATACATTTTTAGGTAAGTTTTTTTCAAGGGTATTAAAACTTTGTCTTGTCTTAATTATTATAGCTTCTCATTTTTTGAATATGTATGTTTTATTGTTTAATATTTTTAGGTCAAGCTGACGGTACAAGGTGCATAAACAATATCGTTCCAGATTAAATCATTTTGTCCTACAGCCCAGAAGGATGTTATTCTTGCACTGCTAAGTAAGTTTTACCGTTCTTGTCTCTTTATATAATATTCGGGGGTCACAGAAGCCGTTTGAAAATCAAGTAACGGTTTTAAACCAACCGAATAGTATGCATTGAAGCAAATGTTCCAAAAATCAGAGCAAATTTAATCCGAAACTCCTTGAAAACTGTACAGATTCTGTGACACCTACGGTTTTGATGGGTTGGTTTCCAAACCAACCGTACCCAAATCCGTCGGTTTCTGTGACACCCCAGATTATAAAAATATATTATATATAGGTGATTATTTTGGGTGATGAATTAGGCGCTGAAAAAGCGCCGAATTTAGTGATGAATCAGGCGATGAACAATGGTGATGAACAGGTGCTAAAAAAAGCGCCAGTTTCTGGCAGTGATGAGCCCCTAGGACATGCCCATGTTAAAATCATCGCTATTTTTCATACAAATTCATTAGTGATTGAGCGCTTAGTGCTCAGTTTTTAGCAGTGATTCACTGCCAAAAAAGCGCTGAATGGAACTGCAGGGAACATACACACACATTGTGTATTGCATTGTACATGTATTGTAAGCAAATCAAAACATATCCAAATATACGAGTACATATGTAGAAACGTATTTGGTCAAGAGTTCGAATCTTAAAATTAATAGTTAACTTGGAGCTTGGCTTTGCTTTTGTAGTAATATTCTATTTTCTTCCATTTCGGAAATTAAATAGGGCTCTTACTTCTGCTACAAAATGAAAAATACTTTTTGAAAAATATAACCTAAGCATTTAAGCATAATATTAATCGGAGCAGCAGTATACGTTTTTAAAATCCAAAACAAATTTTAACATAAATTGCCCTTTTCCTCTCCCCTTTTCCTCACAGCACTACCCCTCCCCCTCATCAGTTTTCTTGGTTGTTGCTCTCTCGGCCGTCGCTCCCTTGGCATCCGCTCTCTCGGCCGTCGCTCTCTTGGCATCCGCTCTCTGGGTTTCGCTCTCTCGGCAGGCTCCCACAAAATGCAACGCAGTAACTTACAAAATCTAAATAAACTCGTTAAAAATACTTAAAAAAATGTTAAAAACTTGAAAAATTAAACTTAAGCATTTGGGCCATGGAATAACTAATGACCCAAAAATCATCTTGATCGGAGCAGCGATTTAGATTTTTAAAAGGTAATGATAAATGTAGCCCCCAGATTATGGGGGATATGGAAATTTCTTTTAGATTTCCTATTAGACTTTTCAAAAGCTAAAATTCTGCAAAATCCAAATTTCGAAATTCCAACCACTTTAGAAGTTAAGCATTAAATAATCTAATTTTTTTGCTGAAAATATGGATGTTGGAGCTGTTTAGGGTCTCTGGGGGGACATATCGGACCTTAGTGGGCGCCTACGCCCCCAATGGAATACTGTGAAAAATTTGGCTGCTCTAGCTCTACTTGCCGAAGTTAGCTTCCGTCCTCTTTATTTATAAATATCAGATATAACAGTTATTGTATGACTAAAAAACAAAAGTTACAAGTAACTGTTATACTTAAGACATGATGTAAAAATTAAAAAATAATAGTTATTTTTAAGGTTTATTTAAAAACGCAGTATTAACCCTTAATCTTAATTTATAATTAAAAAATCAATAAATAAACGTTATTGTCAGGAGCCATAAATAGAGTGCTTAGAATATAGTGGGTAAAACCGGCGCATTTTTAAAAAAAATTTTATTTGTGATTTATTGATTTCAGTTTTTAACAAGAGAGAACGCTACAGTCGGGTGCCCCGACTATTAGATACCCGTTACTCAGCTAAAGGGAGTGCGAGGGAGATATAAACTTTGATCAGGCATAACTTTTTAACGAAGTCGGACGACTTAAAAAATTTCTTCTACATTTCGATAGATATTGATAAACACAGTAAAACTGCATTTTTTCTTTTCCGAAATATTTAAATTTTTAAAATCGTTTATAACCTATTGTGGGCGTTAGAGAGGGCGTGGCACCTTTTTGAAATAAACTTGCGCTGCGTAGTAACTCCTAGAATCTGCATGCAAAATGCCAATCTTCTAGCTTTTATAGTTTCCGAAATCTCAGCGTTCAGACAGACAGACAGACAGACAGACAGACAGACAGACGGACAGACCGACATGGCTAGATCGAATCGGCTAGTGATCCTGATCAAGAATATATATACTTTATGGGGTCGGAAACGCTTCCTTCTAGCTGTTACATACTTTTGCACGAACACAATATACCCTTTTACTCTACGAGTAACGGGTATAAAAATAACAGTCATTTTCGGGCCCGGGTTTTAATCGCTCTCCAGATCGATGCTTGAATTAACATTTAAAATCCTGTAGATAAATTGTCCACTGAGTCACTGCTCTCGGTACATCCCTCTTCTTAAAAGTTTGCTTTAACGCGACTAACTTGAAGGGCGATCCCAGCAAATAGTGTCTGAATTTCTTGATGGCTAGATATACGGCTTTGGCTTCGACGATGTAACTGTTTTGACGAGACTCTGCTTCGGATGTTTATTTACTTCATATTGGATATGGTGCAGCGCGGTTTCAGAGTGAATTATTATATCATCCATGTATAAATCGAGAATATTTGAGACACGTAGTTTATCCAAAAGGGGTTCTGGTAAATTCGTAGAGTCCTGATTTGGTTCTGAAGGCTGTGTATTTCTTGCTCTCCTTTTCTACCGCCACGTGAAAAACCACAACAAAGGAAATATTCAGGAAACCAACTTCAAGCTAAAACTGAAGATCAATTCAGAGCTGTACATTAATGAGATAATAGAGGCACTGAAAGAAAAAGGAGTTTTCGCAAAAAATATTATTTATATTATCAATAGAAATAAAAAGCCGCAACCACTATTTTGGGTGGAACCGGAGCAGGAATAATTAAGTGCACCCGATCTAGAAACTGCAATTCCTGGTGCACAGAATTACTGCAATGCACAAACTGCCAAGAGTTTGGACACACCAGAAACAACTGCGGGCTTCGATCAGTCTGTCTATAATTTCGAAACCACACCTGATGTTTTCTTTGCGAAAGCAGCCAGATCTTCTTTTGGGCCCTTCAACACAAGTGGGGGAGTTTCATACGCCAGTGCCCTAAATACAGGACTTGCCAACCAGACAAACTTAAAAACTCAATGCTCTGAGCAAAATATAATGACACCTCAGCACCGGCTGTCTGCGTCGCTGCTCTCCGGCTCCTGCGTCGCTGCTCCTCGGTTCCTGTGTGCTCCTCGTCGACTCCTGCAGCGTCGGTCCTCAGCGGCGTCCTTCCAGTTCCACCCGGCTTGTAGGACTCAAAAAGTCAGCACAACCTTCCTTTAGGGTCCGACCAGAATGCTCGTGAGAACGCCTGTATTGCCGTAATCCCTGAGGTCGGTCTGGCTCTAGCCTGAGAAACAAGTGTCCCGACAGGTCAAATCCGGGGATTCAGCCTCGTCGTCAGTTCACCGTAACCCCGACGCCTGGCACAAACTCTTGATCCGCGCTCAACTTGCCGGTAGCTCGGCCTTCTCTCGTCCTGCTCTCGTCCTGATCCAATCTCTGCGTCCGGCAGATCTCACCGTTGCAGTCTCAGCCTTGTCCTAGCGTCTTGACTCTGGTATCTTGATCTGGGTGTAGAGCACTCGGTTGTAACGGTACTCTCACGGCCACGCACTCGATTAAATCCTCGCACTTGTATTCTTGATCTCTTGTTTACTTGTCGCACGAATACTTCCGCTCGCGTATCTTGGTTGTCTGTCCCCTGTACTCCGGCTGTCAGCGTCGCGTCTTCCGACCGACACGTCCCGTGCCTTCTGACGGCTCGAACTGCCTCGCGAACTTCTACTGACTGCCCCGAGCTGCGCCGTCCCTTTTACGGCTACGGCGGTCCCGTTATGTCCCTTTTTGCACACGGCTCGCATAGGGTCCAATGTCCAAGTGTGTCCCGTTAGTTCCCTTTGCACACGGCACGCATCGGCTCCAAGGTCCAAGATGTCCCGTTAGTTCACGATGCATCCTTTTTGTGCCGGTTCAAAGTCCACGGATTTACCGTTCGACCTCATTGCCCTTTGGCGGCCAGGGTCCAAGGTCCGGCGCGGTACCGTTATTTCACGGTCTCTCCGCTGGGCCCAAGGTCCAGTATTTACCGGTGGACCTGGATGCCCTCGGATTCTGCCGCATTCTCGCTGCCTTCGCTGTTGCTAGGGGCTCTCCTGCCTAGAGATTTGTGGGGAGTTTTAAGACTCCTCATACCATGTGGAATGCCAATGGCGTTTCGCGGCACAAACTTATATTAACTCAATTCCTCAATGAAAACCAAATAGATGTAATGCTGATGGCAGAAACGCATCTCACATGTAAATACACCTTCCAAATAAGAGGATATACTTCATATTGCACAGATCATCCGGACTATATGGCCCACGGAGAAACTAGAATCTTAATCAGGGAAGGCATCACCAGAGGATTGAAAAAATTACTTGCAGGTTACCACTATCAAATTATAAACAGGCAACGGCAGTATCACTATAGGCGCTGTATGTTGCCCACAGCGTTTCACAATAACTGAAGAGCAATTCTTCGACTTCTACAATTCATTCAGAGATCGCTTTAAAGCAGGAAGAGACTACAACGCCAAACACACGCACTGGGGATCAAGACTCGTGACCCCCCAAGGGAAGGCAACTGTATAAAGCAATCATAACGAGCAACAAACTTGACTATGTCTCCCTTGAAAGTCTCACATATTGGCCATCTGACCCCAGAAAACTTCTGGACTTAATTGACTTCGCTGTGACCAAGAACATCCCAAGAAATTTAGTAAGCTATCGGACTTATCATCAAACCACTCGCCTGTTTTAATAACACCCCCTCAGGCGGAACTCGCCTAAAACTAACTGGCTAAAGTACAAAAAGTACGTAAGTTTCCTCAATGAGTTAACACCACAGTTAAACATTAAGAATGACATCGACTTCTGTGCTGATGCCCTGGAGTCAGCACTCGTGGCAGCAGCCAAATCTCAACACCAGAAGAGACAACTGTGCGTAGCAACCAATGAAAAACTAATCTTCAAATCGAACCACTGGTTTGGGAAAAACGACGCTTATGACGCGCTTGACAATCCTGGTGATCGCCCCATTTAAAGCCACTCTTTAATGAAGCCACCCGCAGACTCACCAAACCCTCAAGCTAGGAAAAGAGCTTGCGCAGAGCCGGTACATCGAGAAACTGTAGCCGACCAGTACAAAGTATCCGATTGTGCCTGTTCCCGCGCATAACACCATATTTATGAGAATAAAACTTAATACCGGCACATAAATTCGGGTTTCGAGAAAGCCACAGAACCATCGAGCAAGTCAACCGGATAACATCAGAAATTCGTACAGCCTTCGAACGTCGTGAATATTGTAGTGCGATATTGCCTGACGTCACTTAGGCATTTGACCGAGTGTGTCTTAAAGGCCTTATGCATAAAATTACTGCCTGAAAACACACATAAGCTACTTAAGTCGTACCTCTACCACTGAGTCTTCGAAGTGAGATGCAATGCAACGACCTCCAACGAGTATAACTTTGAAGCCGGAGTCCTGAGCCGCTCGAAATGCCTACGAGTATCTAGAGCAACAGCTCAACTAGCTGATTATTTGGTGGTAGTTGAGAAGTGGCTATCAGACTGGCAAATCAATATTAATGAACAAAAGTATAAACATATAAGGTTTACCCTTAATAGACA
Organism: Drosophila prostipennis; assembly: GCA_037075205.1. Classification (NCBI taxonomy): domain Eukaryota; kingdom Metazoa; phylum Arthropoda; class Insecta; order Diptera; family Drosophilidae; genus Drosophila; species Drosophila prostipennis. Next base: position 48,941 of record JBAMCJ010007492.1, read on the forward strand.
ATCGTGCCCCCCAGCAGATCCTCCAAGCCAGCGATAAAAGATAAAATATCAAAGCAGAAAGCGGCTTACCATAACAAGCTCACACTGCACTTCGTGAGGTTTTTTTTTAAAAAAGGTGGTGCGCAAACTAGCAAACTGTTATGTTATCGATACTTATATATACAATATCGTAAGTTAAGATTATAAAAGCGATGGAATTCGGGCTTACTGGAATAAAGGAAGCAAAAAGAACTGAAAAATAAAATGAAGACAAGATAAGATTGGGAACCGCGTGTCTTTTCATTCAATAGTGTAATACACTACAATTGGCGACGAGGATTTAAATTCGGTGTATTAATATACATCAGACAAAAACACAGTTTTGTAAATACAAAGTTTATATGGATGATGACAAAAAACCTGAGATGTCGCTTCCAACCTCAACACCTACATTTTATCAGACATCAGCCATTCTCCAAGCAACGAGTCATTCGAAATCTGGAAGGAAAAATTGGACATCCACTTCTGTGAACTCAACTTAAAAGATGAAAATTCGAAGAAGGCAACGCTTTTGAAATCAATCGGATCTGCACCATATAGTGTTTTACACAGCTTATGCAGTCCCAATTCACCTGTGCAAAAATCGTATGCAGAAATTTGCTCGATTCTAATCACACATTATACCCCACCAACGCTCGTATTTCGAGAGCGAAAGAAATTTCATATGGCTTCTAAGGGTGATTGTGAAAATGTTACGGAATGGTATGCACGATTGAAGCAGTTGGCGCTGAAGTGTAAATTTGGACAATATTTGGAAGCATTTGTTTTAAACCAATTCATTATGAGTCTTCCTAATCCAATATTTGAGCGCATTTGTGAAGAAGACGAAAAACTTTCATTACCTGAAGCATTAAGAAAGGCGATGATAGTCGAAACAAAGATAACCACAAAGAATTTAAACGAGAGCATCAATTACGTAAATGGGAACAACAACGACACGAACCAGGGGCAAAGCGGATTCAACAAAAACAAAGGCAGCTGGAGGTCTCGCAAAAAGGGCAATGGAAGTCAGCAAGGTCCCAAAGGAGAACACACCAGAGAAGTTAGCAGTAATGTACAGCAGCGGAAACCATGTACACATGGCGGCTGGTAAAATCACTTCTCGGATACTTGTAAATACAAGTATTGTCGCTGCCACAAATGTGGAAAAATAGGGCACTTGGTGAGCGTTTGTAAATTAAAATCAAAATCTGTATCTTATGTAGCAAAATGTCAATTAGAAGAAAAAGATAGTTGTACTAATTATGATTTTTCTATATTTAGTGTGTCTTCTAATCTGTCTGGTGGAGTTTATTTTCTATCCGTGAATATCGATGGTGTTCATGTGAAAGTTGCTTGTGATACGGGTGCACCATGCACATTAATTCCGAAAACGATGTATGATAAAACACTCTTCAAGAAACCATTACGGAATTGTTGTACTGCATATGTTGATTACAATGGAGATAATATGGAAGTTGTTGGTGAGTACGACGCAACTGTAGAGTTTCAAAATGTGAGCAAAGAAATTGTCATCGTAGTTACAAACACGTCGAGTCCACTTTTACTTGGAAGGAACTTTTTAAGAACTTTTAACTTCGAATTAAGGCAAGTAAACAATATCAATTCGCAAGATCAGCTCTCAATCATAGAAGGAAAAATTAAAAATGAGTATTTTGAAGTATTTAAATCAGAGTTAGGATCTTATAATGTCTGCACTGTAAATTTACAACTGGAAAACCAGAACAAGCCTATATTTTTCAAGCCAAGACCTTTACCATTAGCATGGAAAAACAAGGTAGAGCTAAAGTTACGCATGTTAATTGAACAGGGTGTGCTAGAACACGTAGACAGTTCCGAATGGGGAACGCCAATAGTTCCAATACTAAATCCAAATGGTGACATTAGGATTTGCGGTGATTACAAAGTAACTTTGAACCGGCAGTTAATAGATGTTAGGTATCCTTTGCCAAGAATAGACGAGATTTTCGCAGCACTCGAGGGAGGTACATTATATACCAAACTGGATCTATCTAAGGCTTACAACCAGCTTCACTTAGATGAAAAGTCACAGCTTTTGTGTACCTGGAGCACTCATATAGGATTACTTAAGGTCAAAAGACTACCTTTTGGTATCAAAACAGCCGCAGCCATTTTTCAAAAAGTCATGGAGAGTTTGTTTCAGGGCTTAAAGGGAGTTGTTGTTTACCAAGACGATATAACTGTAACGGGAAAAGACCTCGAAATGCACGTTCAGAATTTGAAAAATGTTTTAGATCAATTAAAACTTGTCGGACTGCGACTAAATATACAAAAATGTGAATTTTTCAAGCTCAAAATAGACTATTTAGGATTTTCAATTGACAAAAATGGTCTTAGCAAAAATAGTGACAGAGTTTTAAGTGTTTCTCAAGCGCCAGTTCCATCGAATGTGTCGGAGCTTCGTGCTTTTATTGGAATGGTTAATTACTATTCTAAACTCATCCACAATTTTGCAACGAAAATGAGCGCACTTTATTTTTTACTTCGAAAAGGGGTAAAATTCGATTGGTCTCAGGAATGCCAAAAGGCATACGATGCGATTAAGGGGGGAGATACATATAGAACTACAATTTTTTCATGTTTTTCATGATTTTTTTAATCTATAGGGGATTGTGCTGGGAGTTCGTAACTTGGCATGTTGATTATATTGTTCTTATATAATTTTAACCAATTTTTATTTTTTTTTTATCTTTCAAAATGACGGTCGTGGGAATTTTCTTGTCAGGGTATATTGAAAAAAAGTAGGCCAGCTGCGGATCGTCCACAGGTCGCTGTGTAGATCCGATTTTTATGAAACCAAGTTTATTTTGTTAAGAAATAATGTAGAAACTGTCTGAACCTAACTTACACAGAATATTTTAAAAACTCTGTTTGTGGCACTCTTTCAAAGTCTAAAATCAATTTTTTACATATTTTTTTTTTGTTACTTAATACTTAAATGTACAAAGTTCTACATTAAGTAGGTTCAGACAGTGGGCAATTTTATTACAAACATTTCCGTAAAAGCAGCATGATGATCGAAGCATTACTTTTTGAGATACACGATCCGCAGCTGAGGAAAACATGGTTTCGAGAAAAACGCATTTAAAGTAGTCAAATATATCTACTGCACATGGAAGGTGGGTGCAGTCATCCTGGTATAAGTTCCAAAATAGCTTCAATTTCTTCGTGAAACTTTCATGACACATTTTTAAAGACTTATTCTACCAATTTAAATAATAAAAATAAAATGAATATTTATTTTTTCTATATGTATCTCCCCCCTTAAAAGAGACGTAACTTCAGACCAGGTATTAGTCCATTTTAATTCAGAATTACCTATTGTTTTGACCACTGACGCGAGTAACAATGCAGTGGGTGGCATTTTGTCGCACAGCTTTGATGACGGACTTAGAACAATAGCATTTGTCTCTAGAGCTTTGTCGAAAAGTGAACACAACTACAGCACTCTTGAAAAAGAAGCCTTAACAATTGTTTATTGTGTTACCAAACTTAAACAATACCTTTTGGGAAATAGGTTTACTCTAAGGACAGACCATAAACCCCTATTGGGCATTTTTGGAGAAACAAAGGGATTACCCCAGATGGCATCCGCAAGGATGCAAAGGTGGGCCGTTATTTTATCGGGTTTCGAATATTGTGTTGAGTATATACAGGGTCCGAAAAATATAGCTGATGGTCTGTCTAGAATGCCACAGTTAAGAAAGGCTAAAGATTTTGAGGAAACTAACTATATTCAATTCATCCAGGAGAGATCCTATACTATCAAAAGTTTGTGAAGCAATTAAGGATGGTTCTTTATATAAAATAAACAGTAAGGACTTTTCTAGTTTTAAAAGCAGAGCTAGTGAATTGTCAGTAGAATTTGATTGCATTTTATGGGGATATCGAGTAGTAGTTCCCACCAAACTAAGAAAAGAAGTGCTACATGAGATGCACAGATCTCATCTAGGAATTGTTAAAACAAAAATGTTAGCACGTTCATATATTTGGTGGCCAGGAATGGACACACAAATAGAAGAACTGATCAGACGGTGTGAACCATGTCAACAATTGCAGTCTAGTCCAGAAAAGGGTTTATTAATCCCTTGGAAATCAAACGGTCAAGTTTGGAGCCGAATTCACATAGATTTTGCAGGGCCAATTCAAAACTTTTATTTGTTGATAGTCATTGACTCTTATTCGAAATGGGTCGAAGTTTTTAAAACAAAGGAGATTACTTCATCGTTTACTATACACACAAAAAAAAACTTGGTAAAATCAACTGTAATAATTGTCAATCAGTCCCCAACTGCAAAAAATAGTCAATTCTACTAAGTAAATAGTTACTTTACCTATATCCTTGACAAAATTGACAATTTTTTGCAGTTGGGGTCTTTTTGACAATATTTTTTTGTGTGTACGAATTTTAAGAGACTTGTTCTGCAAATACGGCTTAGTAGATGTTTTAGTGAGCGACAATGGTCGCCAGTTTACTTCTAATGATTTCAAAACTTTCATGTCTAACAACGGAGTACGGCACAGTTTGACAGCTCCTGGACACCCTTCGACAAACGGACAAGCTGAAAATTTCGTAAAAACTGTAAAAAAATCCCTTCACGCGAACATTAAAGCTGATAACTATCAAGATTTCGACACCGTCTTGAACAGATTTTTGATAGACTACAGAAACACAGTTCATTGCACAACAGGAGAATCACCAGCTAAGTTATTTTTAGGTCGAACTTTAAAAACCAGATTCTCGTTTTTAAAACCACCCAAAGTCACAGAGCGTATAGAAAGTAGACAGCAGCAATCAATTGTAAACTATAAGGGAAAGTGCAACGTAAATTTTAGACAAGGACAAGAAGTTTTAGTCAGAGATTACACAAATCATTACAAGGCAAGTTGGACTCAGGCGACTGTGAAGCAGCAGCTAGGCTCTCGATCCTACAATTGTGTTTTATCCAACAATGACCGTGAAATAAAGCGTCACATGGATCAAATAAAAAAATAATGAAAATTGTTCAGAAACTAGAAAACATAATGAGGATATCACTCCTATCATAAGCAACCATGCTAGTGAAGTTCCAAACGATAATAATGACACTACTGAGAATGTTGAAATAATTCCAACCAGAAGAGAATTAAGACCTCGTGTGGAGGGAAATATCAAGCCACACACGTATCCAAAGTAACACACTTTAAAATCATTTTAAATATATTGAATTTAGTAATCTTAAATAGTTTTAAGCACTCTTTCGTTGAATGTAATGAAGATTTCTTTCGTTAAATGTAATGAAATTTTCTTTAATAATGTTCAATTTAATTTTCTTCACACATGCTTTGAGATTAAAGTCTAAGAATTGAATTTTGAGTTGGAACACAAAATATAGGAGGGACATGTTATGTTATCGATACTTATATATACAATATCGTAAGTTAAGATTATAAAAGCGATGGAATTCGGGCTTACTGGAATGAAGGAAGCAAAAATAACTGAAAAATAAAATGAAGACAAGATAAGATTGGGAACCGCGTGTCTTTTCATTCAATAGTGTAATACACTACACAAACCTATTCAATTTATTTGTTGTTCAGCAGTGCTAAAGAGAAGATGAGTGGAAAATAAAATCAGATAAATATATGCTAGTATAAATGAGATCTTTAGCAAACATTTTTGGTACTTGGCGTTTTTTTTGTTTGACCCGTTTGAAAATGATACCGTTTATGCTCCAAGTGTACCTTGTAGGGTATCGTGACGAACTTTTTGTAGGGTATGGTATCGAACTCTTTTCATTCAATAATTTTAATTCTTCTCGTTGATTAAGTAAAAAAAAAACACTAATTATTCCAGATAACATTAAAAGCTGCAGTTTAATTCTAGTTTTGTATTGTTTTTAATTGTGCCGTCAGTTTAATTTATTTTTGACAAAAAAATGTAGCTAGAAAAAATTTTTTTTTGTAAATTTTGGCATTATTTTATTACTTTTTTATTTTCCGCATTTAAATAACTTTTCCGTAAAAAAAATGTTTTTTCTTTTTTTTGTCAATTAGATATTTGCTCACGCCAAAAGGGCGTTTAATTTCGGGAGGCAGTGTCGAGCGGCTGTTTTCTCCAGATATCCACATCTCGCTCGTTTGCACTGCCCTTCGCTCTCAATCTCCAATCTCTCCCGCAACTCTACGCTCCGCTCTGGAGCCACTAAGCTAAGCTTTATGTATCAGTTCCTATTTTCAAGTCTCCAAATAAACACACGCACGTCGCGTAATAACCCGTTTCCAAACCGTGTTTTCGACTACATCTTCTGCGCGGATTTGCACCCGCTTTTTCTGGGAGTCAAAGCCTTCTCCTATCGAGCCACCCCCGCCCCATCATTTTGGTCCAGTCGAGCCAGACTTCTGTGTTTCTGGTTTTTCCTCTCCTGGAATTTTCCTGGATTTTCACCAGCAGCTAAGGTGGCTTGAACCGCTCCATTTAAGTTCTACTTATTACTACTATTTGCCGGTCATACAGCCTGTTGTGCGAACCCCATTTCGTTCAACTTGTTGTATGATTTCTTGTCGAAATCTAAAAAAGATTTAATCCGACACAACCGCATTTAATATATATATTCCAATATATCGCAATTCCTTTGTGCGCAAATTCCGTACATTCCAAAAAATTCCGTGCAAGTTTGCAAGTCCGCAGTGCCAAATTATTTAAATTATAAATAAATATATTTCTAAAAACTCCAAGAGTGTGTAAAAATATAACCCAGCCGCAGTAAAAGTTTCCGATTTTTTAAATTTTCCCGCAAAAACTGCACTCTTTATTATACCCTTGCAGAGGGTATTATGATTTCAGTCAGAAGTTTGCAACGCAGTGAAGGAGACGTTTCCGACCCTATAAAGTATTATGGGACGTTCCATATCAACACCTTTTTTTTTTTTTTTTTGTGTTTTTTTAAAATTAAAAAAGATTTTTAATTGGGGTGAATTGTGGGGGTTGGTTGTGTAGTGTTGAAAAGGATATATTCTTGATCAGCATCACTAGATGAGTCGATCTAGCCATGTCCGTCTGTCCGTCTGTTCGTCCGTCTGTCCGTCTGTTTCTACGCAAACTAGTCTCTCAGTTTTAAAGCTATCGGGCTAAAACTTTCCCAAAAGTCTTATATCTATTGCAGGTAGTATATAAGTCGGAACGAGCCGGATCGGACAACTATATCATATAGCTCCCATAGGAATAATCGGAAAAAAAAATTTAAAACAAGAAAGGAAGCTAGCTTCGGCCAGCCTTGCAGATACTTCCTATTAATCACTAATTTTCCGATCGTTCCTATGGCAGCTATATGATATAGTAGTTCGATATTGATAAAATTAAAATCGAAATTCGAAAACATTTAAAAAAAGTCATATCCCAGAGTAGAAGAGAATACGATAAAAACCAACGAAGCAATAATTTATTTCCTATTATATTCCCATTAATTTTCCGATCGTTCCTATGGCCGCTATATGATATAGTCGTCCGATTTTGAAAATTAGATAAAAAATGGCATTTCCAAAAGTAGGAGGTTATAGGTTCAAAAACACCCAAGATATAATTTTTTTACATTTTGTTCCCCGATTATTCCTATGGGAGCTCTATGATATAGTTGTCCGATTCGGCTCGTTCCGACTTATATACTACCTGCAATAGATATAAGACTTTTGGAAAAGTTTTAGCTTTAAAACTGAGAGACTAGTTTGCGTAGAAACAGACGGACGGACAGACGGACATGGCTAGATCGACTCGTCTAGTCATGCTGATCAAGAATATATATACTTTATAGGGTCGGAAACGTCTCCTCCACTGCGTTGCAAACTTCTGACTGAAATCATAATACCCTCTGCAAGGGTATAAAAATTATATCTTGGGTGGTTTTGAACCTAGAACCTAATACTTTTGGAAATGCCATTTTTTATCTAATTCTGAATTTCGAATAAAATTTTTTTCAACATCGGACGACTATATCATATAGCTGCCATAGGAACGATCGAAAAATTAATGGGAATATAATAGGAAATAAATTATTGCTTCGTTGGTTTTTATCGTATTCTCTTCCACTCTGGGATATGACTCTTTTGAAATGTTTTCGAATTTCGATTTGAATTTTATCAATATCGAACTACTATATCATATAGCTGCCATAGGAACGATCGCAAAATTAGTGATTAATAGGAATTACCTGCAAGGGTATATAAGCTTCGGCTGGCCGAAGCTAGCTTCCTTTCTTGTTTTTTACTGTGTTCCAGCTGCGTGTATATATTTTTACAAAAATTTTCTAATTCAGTCCACTTCTACATTGGTACATAAATCAATTCCAAGACCCTAATAACACAACCTACCTACCACACGGCCTTTATTACATACATATGTATATATATTTTATTTTTAAAATATTTATTCGTGGTCTATGAACTACATTTTTCCGAGTGTAAAAATATATAATGCAGCCACCGCACAGTGGGCCAGAAAGTTCATTTTTTAACAAAAAATCTGTAATTTCTTTCTTAGGCCAGTTAGAAGGATGCAGTTTTTTGCATTTTTTTTTAAAAGATTGAACTTTCCAAAGAAATAAAAGAAAAATTTCTTGGAGTTATATATGATATAGATAATCCAAGCCAAAGTCGAAAATGTTTTCCTACTTTTCTGTTTATTATTTCTAACTAGTTGACGTACTCAATCCATTTTCATACGCAATAAAGTATAAGATAAAACAAAATAAAAAAAATTAACATCACTAAAAAATATTATGTCGTTTAAGATTTATGAACCGTAAAAAACTGAAACTTTCGAAATGACCATGATCGATTAAAGTACGTAAAAAGTAGCTTTTAGATGTTAGTCACACTAAAATCAAATTTGGCGCGCAAAATGTTCACTTAAACCTAAAAAAAAGAAAAAGTACGGCATACTTTTGGGCTCTCTTAGCAAAGCTCAACAAAATGGCTTGATTTCGAGTTAAGCCTTCAATTAAAACTTAAATTACTAAGGCAAAACTGCATCGAGTCGGCGGTATGCCCTTTTAGTAAATTGATCGACGAATTTTTTTTTGAAGGAATGAACTAATTTGGGGATGGCACTCAAAGGCACTTGAAAAGCAAAGTACTCATTTGCTAAAAAAAGACGTTAAAATCAACAAATACATTTATTTTAGGAAACAAGAAAGACATACGACCTATATTATATTTTTTATTTAATGAAAGTAATTTCATCTACAAGTTTTGCGAAGAGTCGAACAACTACATCAGCATCTTTGACTTCAAGATTTTTTTTAATTTCCATCAATATTTGATGAGTTTCCCACTTTGAAAGTACGGTAAGAGAAAACTACTTTCCCGAATTCTTTAAAACTCCGGCATAAATTAGTTTAATGTATTATGAAAAGGATTTCCAGCTTCGTCATTATCTTATAAAAAAAAAAAATCGAATTTTTGGCAAAAAATCGGATCGGCTGGCCCAATGTGCACCGTGAATATTTCAAATCAAAGTGATTCGCCGAAATTGGCAGCTTTTGTGTTTTTACTGTGTTTCCTGCTGCCTGCATATATTTTTACATAAATTTCCAAAATACAGTCCACTTCATCTACATACATTTCCGAGCTAATTGTTTCAATTGTGATAAATTCCCCGCAAACATATTTTGCATTTCGAAGCTATTCCGCTATTCGTAATTAGTCTCCAGAACTCCAGCAATCGGTGCCTACCAATATCCAGCTGTTAACTACACACATACATATCCATATACATACGTCAACGCATTCTGCAGCGCACAGTGGTTCAAGTACTTAAAATAATTAAAAACAACAAAAATTAAAAAAATCCGAATTTTAATATCGTTAAAAAATTAACATTTTCCCTCCACCATTGTGACCGAATTTTCCCATAAATAATTATTTTTGGGGCACACGCTTTAAAATTATTTTCGAAATTATTTTGAAAAATAAAATAAATTTGCACACAACTTCCTCCACACAATCCAGTGTGACCGTAAACCCTTACGGATTTTCAATTGGTTCCTAAATTCCAAATTGTTAATTAACTATTTACCCACCTCCATAAGAAGTAATTATTTGTCATGGCATCACAAGCAAAATCCGCTCTAAATAAATTTATTGTCACAGCTGACACTCTGAGCCATTTTGAAGCCAATTTAAACTTTCCGGGTGCACCCAAACCAACGTTATCCGCATATAAAATCCGTCGCGAGCACGTCAGTTCTTCTTTGGCAAAAGGTGAATTATGCATTGTCATATGGTCCGATTGTATTGTGGCTTCAGGCGAGTGTGCCGTAGATACGAAATCCATTCTCAAGAACAGATACAATCAAACGTATTCCATATACGAAAAGTTTTCCGCTCAGATCCTCGAACAAATCGAACAGAGGTCCTCCCAATCATCTCGTTATCCAGCATCTTCTCCCCAAGACTACATTTCGTTTGGCTGTCAGCTTCCTTCGATCGATACGGAGATTTTCTCAGGCGATTATCTTCGCTGGCCGACTTTCCGGGACTTTTTCACGGCGATCTACATGGACAATTCGAGTCTCACGCCTGTTGAAAAGCTGTACCATTTAAATGGGACCCTATTCTAGTCTACATTTGCTCCACAAAGCTACCAAAGCTCACGCTCTCATTATGGGAGCAATCCATTCAAAACAAGAGAGAACGCTATAGTCGGGTTGGTGTCCCGACTATCTAATACCCGTCACTCGGCTAAAGGGAGTGCGAACTCTGTAGTCGGGTTGGTGTCCCGACTAAAGGTTGTAACTCAGCTAAAGGGAGTGCGAGGGAGATATAAACTTTGATCAGGCTTAACTTTTTAACGAATGGTCCGATTTAAAAAATTTCTTCTGCATTTCGATAGGTATAACTAAACGCAACAAAATTGCATTTATACTTATCAGAAATATTTGAAAATGTGGGCGCCAGGCACATTTTAGTATGGTTTGTGGGCGACTATTTGCGATTGTGGGCGTTAGAGGGGGCGTGGCGGTCGCCTGAAATAAACTTGCGCTGCGTAGGAAGCCCAAGAATATGTGTTGGTAATCCCAACTTTCTAGCTTTTGTAGTTTCCGAGATCACAGCGTTCATACAGACAGACAGACGGACAGACGGACATGGCTAGATCGACTCGGCTAGTGATCCTGATCAAGAATATATATACTTTATAGGGTCGGAAAAGCTTCCTTCTACCTGTTACATACTTTTGCACGAATACAATATACCCTTTTACTCTACGAGTAACGGGTATAATAAAGCCGAAATTCCTACTTGGCTCGAACTTAATTCCTTTTTAACTGAGCGCCATCGAACACTAGAGGCCGTCGATAGCATCCGGTCCGCTAATTCACTCCATGTCCAGCCCACAGACACATCGAATGGCAGAATTGCCAAGAATAAATTCTTTCACTACGAGAGTACTTCCAACACCCAAAGGCTGCGATCTGTGTTTAAAAGAATAACACCCCGTGCGTATATGTCCACGCTTTCTCCAAATGCGGGTAAATGATCGTTCAGCCTACATCCAAGATAAGCAGTTATGTTCCAATTGTTTTGCAAGCAGCCATAAATTGCAGGATTACATAAGCGCTCACAGTTGTTTTACTTGCCAAAGTCGGCATCATACGCTGTTGCATCCAAGCAACCTCCTCCAACCTCCTCCAGGGCCAGTGTCAGCCTCAATCCCACACAGAATTTCGTCCTTCCTAGCGCGAATTTCCAAGGCGTGTGGGACTACTAGAATGTCCGATCCGGACCCGATTATAATGGTCCTTCCTACAACGAATTCCGCCCAGAAAAGAATCCAGGAAGTACATATGCATAAGTACTGCTCTAATTGCTTGGCCCACGATCATTCCCAGGACTCGTGCCGCAGTGGGAATTGCTGCCAGAAATGTGGAATGGACCACCACCCTCTTCTACACTTGGACGATCGCTCCCGCTATCCTGCAGAAACTTCTCCTGATGTTTTGCTGCTATGGTCCTCGCAAGGGGGTCCTCGCCCGCAACTCTACGCTCCTCTCTGAAGCGGCTAAGTTTAGCTTTATGTATCAGTTCCTATTTTCAAGTGTCCAAATAAACACACGCACGTCGCGTAATAACCCGAAGTTTCCAAACCGTGTTTTCGACTACATTTTCTGTGCGGATTTGCACCCGCTTTCTCTGGGAGTCAAAGCCTTCTCCAATCAAGCCACCCCCGCCCCAACAATATTGAACAGTTTAATATGTCCAAACAGTAAGCATTACTAAAGTAATTTATCTATTTATGTCATTTTTTAACCTTTATTGCCGAAAAAATAAATAGTTCTCACATCTGCATAGAGTTATAGTGTTTGTTTATCAGTTTATCACCTTACCCTACAACTTTTAAAAGTACAAAAAAAGAATGGTTCTCGCCAAATAGAACAAGAGAGAACGCTATAGTCGGGTTGGTGTACCGACTATCTAATACCCGTCACTCAGCTAAAGGGAGTGCGAACGCTGTGGTCGGGTTGGTGTCCCGACTATCTAATAAACGTAACTCAGCTAAAGGGAGTGCGAGGGAGATGGAGATAAAACTTTGATCAGGCCTAACTTTTTAACGAATGGTCCGATTTAAAAAATTTCTTCTACATTTCGATAGGTATTGATAAACACTACAAAACTGCATTCCTACTTTTCCGAAATATTAAAATTTTTAAAATCGTATATTAGCTATTGTGGGCGTTAGAGGGGGCGTGGCACCTTTTTGAAATAAACTTGCGCTGCGTAGGAACTCCTAGAATCTGTATTAAAAATGCCAATCTTCTAGCTTTTATAGTTTCCGAAATCTCAGCGTTCATACGGACAGACAGACAGACGGACAGACGGACAGACAGACATGGCTAGATCGACTCGGCTAGTGATCCTGATCAAGAATATATATACTTTATGGGGTCGGAAACGCTTCCTTCTAGCTGTTACATACTTTGGCACGAATACAATATACCCTTTTACTCTACGAGTAACGGGTATAAAAAGTGCAGCTATCGTGAGTCAAGCTTTAAGATGTCGGGAAAAATACCAGATTGTGTTTATTCTATTTAATTGCTATCTTTTATTTACTTTTTTGTCTTATATGCGTTGTTTTAACCAAATTTATTAACTTGTTGTACTTTTAATGTCTTTACCAAATATAATGTCCAGGTCGCGTACCTGAAACTTAAATCGGCTGAAGATATATTGCATTTACAAAACAATTTTTGCACCAAATCTTTAAATCGCTATAATATCCAGAAGAACGTCATATGCACCCAGAAAAATGTAGTACGAATAATTTGAGAACGAACGTCCTTAAACCAATACCGAATCGTACTTGAAATTTTTAAAACTTTCGTTCTTGAAATAAGAACTAGTCGTTCTTAAATAACAATTCAACCAAAAAAGGCTAATTCCCAGGGTGGTGCAGCTGTTAGAGGCGCCTGCAAAAGGCAATTTTAATAAATAAAGGTAAATAAAAGTACGGACATCGAATCCTCGTCGCGACAAGTCCATAGTTATACTTTTAACAAATGTTTATTTTTGTTTTTTTTTTAATTATCTGTTAATTTTTTTTATTTTTGTTTTAAAACCCTTATACATTTTTTGAAAATAAATAAATATAAGTTGTACGCAAGCCCTTTCGTCGAGAGTTTTTGTGCCTTCTTTAGTCCACGCACTTTAAGAAGCGTGCGTGGTCGAGTTGGTAAAGGCGTCTGACTGCAGAGCTGGTGGTCGCGGGTTCAAACCGAGGTCGGGGTAAGAGTTTTCCTAACTATCACTTAAATCATTACTAAAAGTTTTTTCTGAATTTAAATTACTTTAAAAATATGTTATACAGTAAAAATAAGTTAAATAATTAATGATGTTAAGTAAAAGCTATTAAGTACAAAAGTACTTAAATTAAGAATTTTTCATTCTTAAATGTAGAATTTTTGTTATTAAAACAATCTTATGTCGTACTTCTTTCAAGAACGTTCGTTCTCAAATTCTTACTTTCGGTCTTGAATTAGTCGTTCTTGGTTTGAAATATTCGTTCTTGGATCAAGAAAATTCGTGCTTACCCAACTTTCGATATCGTTCGTACTTGATTTGACATCGAAAAACCCGAATTTTTCCCTGAGTGTGGGGTTTAAATCGTACTGTTTTGAAAACCAAACTGCAGTTACATTTTCCGTGTTGCACTGTGTTGTATAACCTCCCAAATTTACTGTTACCTTGAATCACGCCAAAAGGTCGTTTAATTTCTGGAGGCAGTGTCGAGCGGCAGTTCTCTCCAGATGTCCACATCTCCAACTCTCCCGCAAGTCTCCGCTCCACGTTGGAGCCCATAAGCTATGTTAGGCTTAAGCAGTTCTGATTTCTAAGTGTAGCAGTAAACAGCTGCACGATGCGCAAAACCCCGAAATTGTCTTCCGCGTTTTCGATATTATTTCTGCACGGATTTTCTCCCGCATTCCTGGGACATTCTCAACACCTTCTACAATCAAGCCTTAACAGTATAAATGTATTAATTGTTAAGTTAGCTGTCAATTGTTAACTATAAGACAAATAAGTAAATATCATTTTTAATAAAATAGTCAAAATACATTAACATTTTTATTTTCTAAATATTCCAAAAATATATGAACTTTAAACTTTATATTTAAGCTATATGGTACATACAATTTTCGTAAATAATTAAGCTAACCCCATTTAAAAAATGTGGTATTTTAAACTTTCTCAAAAGTCTATTTAGGATCGGACCACGATTTCTTATTGCTCCCATACGAAAAATCAAAAAAATTTAACAAACTAGTTTTGAAAAAACATTTTAATTTTTTACCTACGTTTTGAATAACGACTATTTGACCATTTCCAAATATTTAACAAAATCTAGAATAAGGCAATACAAAATCTTATATACCAGAAACGGTACCGATCGAGAGAGCATTAGAATCTCTGTCACGAGAGATAGAGCCCGTGTAGCTCTTAAAGAATGTGAATTGAACGTTAAGTATTTATTTTAGCTGCAAGGGTATATAACTCTCTTTCTTGTTCTATATATATTCCTTTTTTACCCGTAACACCAGTTTACAAAAAAAAATTCACGTCACCCTAATTGAAGACAACCCTAATTTTCTGGTAAAGAACATCTCCCTGATTAAGAAATGGGCACTTATAATTTTTTGTATGGTGTACATTTTTTTTAAAGTGTAAAAAACGTGACGTCGATTTTTTTGTTAACTGGTGTAATTAATTACTAATAAAATCAAACAAGTAAAAACAAGAAGAAACTAAATAAAAATTTGGTTTTTCACTTTGGCGGAAGATTTAATCAACCATTTTTTTCTCGTAGAGTAAAACACATTATAAATAAAAGTTACCTGCGTTCCTTGATGTGACGTGGTCTGATACTTCTCCCATTTAGCCATTACATCGCACACTTTTTCTTCCAATAACAGACTTCTTTCCGAGTTCCCGATTACTTCATATATGGAATATCCTTTAGACTTGTCATGAAGTCCAATTTTTTTTTTTATGATTTCCAATACGTCGTTTGCTGTAGAGCTTGGTTGAAATTCAATTGAATAATATTGTCCGTCCATAAAATAAAATTTGGAATAACAAGGTCTGCGATTAGTTGTACATAAAATTTCCTCGCTGCTTGGGGTCCATTGCCGACGCCTTGTCCCTTGTGTTCTAAAAAAACACTTTTTAATATAAAAAGTAAGTAAAGGTTTTTAAAGAACAATTTATAATATTTTTTAATATTATATTCCATTAATTTTCAATTTTATTTATTTTATAGGGGATTGTAGGGTAATGTGATGAATAGTGTAATGTGACGAACTCGTCGAATTTCATATATGACGTCACGACAAAAATTCCAAAAAAATGTAGTCGTCTCCCCTTATCGTGTCGACAATGTATTTACAGTAAGATTAATAAGAAGTCCCGTAATTTGTTCGTGAGGTAATTTTCGCTAAAAATGTGGTGCGCAAACTAGCAAACATATTTAATTTACTTGTGTTTCAGCAGTGCCAGAGCAAAGATAAGCGGAAAATAAAATCAGGCAAATATATGCACGTATACATGAGATCTTTAATAAAGATTCTTTATCAACAGTTTTTGGTACCTCTCATTTTTTTCTTTTGCGCCGTTTGAGAGTGGCACCGTTTTTGCTCTATGTCTACCTTGTAGGGTATCGGGACAAACTTTTTGTAGGGTATTGTGACGAACTTTTTTTATTCAAGTCAGTTTGGGCATTATCTTATTAATTCTTTTTTTTTTCCGTATCGAAAATAACTTTTCCGTAAATTATATTATATATAATCTAAACTAATATATAAGTCTTCGATTAAAAAATGGTTCAGTGGTAAGTTCCTACCAGAGCGGATTGACATAAAACGTGTGTGAGGTTCAAATTAAAACAATAAACGACCCCAAAGTTCCCCAAAATTCGATTCGTTTTTTTTTAAATTCTTTCTTTTGCCATTTTTCTGTTATAAATGTTATTAAAATGGTTTAAAAAAATTATGATCATAATCTTATGGCATAACCGGAACTAACTGCATTTAAATTTTTTGGAAATTCAGCCTCCTTAACCAAGTCCCCAATATTTTCCAATTTCGTTGTGCGTGACGTCACGGCCTCCACATATGTATGTATGTATGTTCTGCTGGCGCACTTTGCATTAAGTCGTAAATGTGTGTATGTAGCATTTTAAGTGTGACCGCGCAGGGGAAAAAATGAAAATACCAGTCACAAAAAATTTAAAATGCGCGGTTAAAATATCGATTATATCGCAAATCTTTTCTTTTGTTTTCAAATGTTGAGTTATCTACAAACTTTGGATTTGTAAAAAACAAAAATTAACAATGATTCGCTCTGCTATGTACACACACACGCACGAAATATGTATATCCAAAAAATCAAGATAATACTGATATCCTTTTGCTAAAAGAATATTTAATTAACATTTCCACAACAGATTTAAGACATTTTGTAACCGATTTTTGTGATTTAAAATTCAAATCGCATTGATAATATTAAAAGAACATTAAATATTCAAACCAATTGATTCTCACGCTCTTTATTACACGTGCCTCATATTGTTTAAACAAATGCAAATGTTTAAACAATTTGATTCACGGCGTCCCCCACCTGTCTTTATTAATATAAAGCTAAAGAAATGGAAATATATGTAGCTATTCTACATACATACATACATATTTTCTATCTTAATTTCCGCGGGCGAAGCTGCGGCCCACCTTGCTAGTATTATTATATATTTATGCCAAACGCTGTGGGATTTGGCTACGTTGAAATTTTGAATTCAAATTTAACAGAATTTAACAGAAATATGCGAGGTCGATGACCTCCGCTGAACAATCAGCTGTCCAACTCTCTATGCAAAACTACTCAAGACTCGAACTCAACCAAAAATGCAATCGAGCTGCTCGAACACACAGAGAAAAATCAAATGTTGATTGACAGCAAAAATATGAACATTTAATAATAATATAAATAAAAATTTAAAAAAATAAAATATGAATTTGAATGAATAAAATGAAATAAATTCGTAAGCAAAAGAAATAAATAACATAAAACATAATTTGACTTCGGACATAAATATTCCCCCTATGACAAACCTAACAAGGATAAGAAAAGTGCATAGAAAGAAACATAAAATGCAATTGCATGTGCATTGCGCTTATCGCTTTGCCAAAAATCACAACAACAACAATAAGCGCCACTCGCAGACAGCGGCTAGCCGATCGTACGACCTTCGCGACAATGCCTATAATCCGAGCCGTCTGCTTCGTGTCTGCTTTACAATTGCGGAGCATGTTAGCTTTGCCTTTTATCGTGGACAGCGAATCTTTATATAAATAAAATCCACTGCATATCCAATGCGAATTATGGCAAGCTGATCTGTCTGATGAGTCTCTGTCTAAGAGTAACCTCTTGTAATATTTAAACTTTGAATTTTGGTTCATTAACCGTGGTCAGGTAGCGAAATTATAGCTAAAAATCTCAAAACCTGCAGTTCCTAAGCGTTTAATAACCAAACCTATTGACTTGAAAAATGTAAGGGTATACTAGTGAACCTTCTTCCTCTTCCTAAAATTTTTGGTCAAGCGTGGATGGATGACTCATCTCTCAGGACTCTGTATCTTCGTTTCCGAAGCGTTTGAGTGGAATTCCAAGTAAGGTTCGAAGCTGAATTGAGTGAAAATATCTGAAAGTCTCCAAGCAATACGAGAATTATTTGCTCGATTTTTGCACAAGTAAAATCAAATATTTATAACATGGTTAAAACATAAAATTGTATCTTGTGAGCAACGTAAACACGTGGCCGTGAAGTTGGGCGCCATAAAATAATAATGATAATTAGAATATAATTATAAATCTAACGAACATTCATAACTATCAGGCTAAGAGGTGGTCTAAGAGAAGCGCTCACGCGAATTTATTCTCCGGCTTGGCTCGTCGACAATTGGTGTAGGTTTATGCTACTTCTCTCGGATAGCCTACCTACATTATTAATTCTAAAAAATATTCGCGTGACAGGACAAGCTATAACAAAGGGACGAGATACTACGTATTTTAACCAGACATTACGGAATTCTACGACTAGGGGGTCCATTGCACTTTGCCTACTCTGTGAACACTTTAAAATCTCAGATGTTGTGGAGATCTATATTCCTCTTCCTTCCTTCGACCGTTTCTTTACCGATAAAAAAACCTATATTACATGAAACGGTCCCTTGATGTTCAGGGGTGTCAGGGGGTCATTTATGCCGAGTCAAAAAATTTGGGATTTAAAACATTATAAAATATTTATTTAACAACTAAAAGAAAAGTACGAGTAATTCATGGGGCCTGCTAAAATAACACACATTGATATAAATCAAAGGACAGTAAAAATACAAACAATAGGGCAATATAAAACAAGAAAGGAAGCTAGCTTCTGCCAGCCGAAGCTTATATACCCTTGCAGATCATTCCTATTAATAACTAATTTTCCGATCGTTCCTATGGCAGCTATATGATATAGTCGTCCGATTTAGAAAAAAATTTATTCGAAATTCAGAATTATATAAAAAATGGCATTTCCAAAAGAAGGAGGCTCTAGGTTCAAAAACACCCAATTTTTTTTACATTTTTTTACCCTATATTCCGATGGGAGCTATATGATATAGTTGTCCGATCCGGCTCGTTCCGACTTATATACTACCTGCAATAGATATAAGACTTTTGGGAAAGTTTTAGCCCGATAGCTTCAAAACTAAGAGACTAGTTTGCGTAGAAACGGACGGACAGACGGACAGACGGATGGACAGACGGACAGACGGACAGACGGACGGACAGACGGACAGACGGACATGGCTAGATCGACTCGTCTAGTCATGCTGATCAAGAATATATATACTTTAGGGTCTGAAACGTCTCCTTCACTGCGTTGCAAACTTCTGACTGAAATCATAATACCCTCTGCAAGGGTATAAATATAATATACTAGCAAGGTGGGCCGCAGCTTCGCCCGCGGAAATTAAGATAGAAAATATGTACATATGTATGTATGTAGAATAGTTACATATATTTCCATACCTTTAGCTTTATATTAATAAAGACAGGTGGGGGACGCCGTGAATCAAATTGTTTAAACATTTGCATTTGTTTAAACAATATGAGGCACGTGTAATAAAGAGCGTGAGAATCAATTGGTTTGAATATTTAATGTTCTTTTAATATTATCAATGCGATTTGAATTTTAAATCACAAAAATCGGTTACAAAATGTCTTAAATCTGTTGTGGAAATGTAAATTAAATATTCTTTTAGCAAAAGGATATCAGTTTTATCTTGATTTTTTGGATATACATATTTCGTGCGTGTGTGTGTACATAGCAGAGCGAATCATTGTTATACCCTTGCAGAGGGTATTATGATTTCAGTCAGAAGTTTGCAACGCAGTGAAGGAGACGTTTCCGACCCTATAAAGTATATATATTCTTGATCAGCATCACTAGATGAGTCGATCTAGCCATGTCCGTCTGTCCGTCCGTCTGTCCGTCTGTTTCTACGCAAACTAGTCTCTCAGTTTTAAAGCTAAAACTTTTCCAAATAATCGGGGAACAAAATGTAAAAAAATTATATCTTGGGTGTTTTTGAACCTATAACCTCCTACTTTTGGAAATGCCATTTTTTATCTAATTTTCAAAATCGGACGACTATATCATATAGCTGCCATAGGAACGATCGGAAAATTAATGGGAATATAATAGGAAATAAATTATTGCTTCGTTGGTTTTTATCGTATTCTCTTCCACTCTGGGATATGACTCTTTTGAAATGTTTTCGAATTTCGATTTGAATTTTATCAATATCGAACTACTATATCATATAGCTGCCATAGGAACGATCGCAAAATTAGTGATTAATAGGAATTACCTGCAAGGGTATATAAGCTTCGTCTGGCCGAAGCTAGCTTCCTTTCTTGTTTATTTTTGTTTTTTACAAATCCAAAGTTTTTAGATAACTCAACATTTGAAAACAAAAGAAAAGATTTGCGATATAATCGATTTTTTAACCGCGCATTTTAAATTTTTTGTGACTGGTATTTTCATTTTTTCCCCTGCGCGGTCACACTTAAAATGCTACATACACACATTTACGACTTAATGCAAAGTGCCCCACCGGGAAAAAACCACTGGAAAATAACATATTTTCATCAGGTTTCTCCATAGAAGCGGAAGGGACTAAACCTCATTCACCCCCTTACATTTCTTCCATCTCTGGTTTCAAAATACACGGGGGTGACACAAAAAGTAAGGGGGAAATGAGGTTTCTATCTGGATCTCTGGCAGTAGAATGCAGGCCAAAAACCACTGGTTTTTCGACTTACCGCATTATAGATTTTCCACACGTACCCAGTTATGGTTTTCCTCCACTTGCAATATCTGCTTTTCTACAACCTCCCAGTTATGGTTTTCCACTGCTTTGCAGTATCTGATTTCCCAGAATAAAAATTACTTTTTTTCATGTAATATTTGTATGTGAATTTATTAATAATATTTACAATCGACGCATTGGAACTAAAAATTGTTAGTGTCTGAAGCATTCCCGGTTTTCCGTGACTTGTAAGCCTGTCTTCTGAAAATATCAAAACTACACTGAGAAAATAAGATTTTTTAAAACGCCGTTTTAAAACGTCATTCTAAAATAAAAAGTTTTAAATAAAATTTTAGCCATACAAATTATAAAACTTTTAATTTTAAAACACTTTGTGAGTACAAATGTTTTTATTTGTCATACAAATAACACTGTGCAGCATTTTTAATGCTTTTTAAATTTACCTCGATGGATGCTATATTTTTGGATTCCTTACAAATTCCCAAGTTAAACTGCGTTTTCCAAAAAGTTCGCCGACGCAAGGATTCTTAGCAAAAGGACCTCAAAGTTCGAAAAATGCTGAAATTGGCCAAATTTCCGGAGCTCTCAGAGGCAAACGGATGCATGGTTTGATTCGATGTTAAAGTTTTTTAAAAGGTACACTCTTTATCTTTCAAACCCCATACTTAGAATAATTTAAAGATTTTTATTAAGGGAGAAACCAATTTTAGAAAACATAGTCAAACAACATAAAAGCATACAGCTGCGGTCAAAATAGTAGTAGTGTTTCCGCCCTGTTTTTTTTAAAGGTTTCTTGTTGTAATTTATCTTCTCTTGGTTATATTGTATTGATTATAATTGTACTATTAGACTAATTGGATAAGAAAAGTGACAACAACAAACTTTTAAAAACACGGGGCGGCCACACTACTACTATTTTGACCGCAGCTGTTTGCTTTTTTGTTTTTTGACTATGTTTTCTAAAATTTGTTTCTCCCTTAATAAAAATCCTAAAATTATTCTAAGTATGGGGTTTGAAAGATAAAGAGTGCATATTTTAAAAAACTTTAACATCGAATCAAACCATGCATCCGTTTGCCTCTGAGAGCTCCGGAAATTTGGCCAATTTCAGCATTTTTCGAACTTTGAGGTCCTTTTGCTAAGTATTCTTGCGTCGGGAAACTTTTTGGAAAACGCAGTTTAACTTGGGAATTCGCAACGAATCCAAAAATATAGCATCCATCGAGGTAAATTTTTGATGCTGCATAGTGTAATTTTACAATGCCTCAGTAAAATGCAACGTACTTCAGTTTTCAAATTTGGTAGCAAAATAAACATTTGAGATAAAATTGTTCTCCATATATATTGTAAAATATGCGTTTTGAAACTAAAAGATGATCGAGAGGACGCATAGAATAAAAATCATTTAAGCCCTTGCGAATTATGATAGAACAAGAAGCTCAATTATATATTTCTAAAATAGGACACATTTCATTAAGTGTGAACGAAATGCATCACTTGCTTTTCCTCTTGTTCTTCTTTTTTCCGTTAACCTTCGCGAAGCTTCGGTAGCGTCATGCAGTAGTATTGGTGTTAGCATGCGGCGGGCCTGCAGGTAGTGTTGCATATTTTAAAAACCTGTGTTGATAAATACTTCATACATTTAATTATTTTATAGATTTGGTAAAGAATAGGCTTTAATAATGTGAAATGCACTAGCCTAACTCAAAAAATATTGGGTTTATTACTAACGTTTCGAACGGTATATTAAATAAACTCCCTTAAAAGGTTAAAGAATTTTAATTTAAAAACCGCGCACTTGTGCGCACACAATGGACATTTGCGCGTTTGCACAGTTACACAGCACTGATATAGAAAAAGTGTTGCATAGAGTCTGTAAATAGCGTCTGAGCGTCATGCAAGAAAAAAAAGCGCGTGCAAGATGGAACCACTTTTACTACGTTTTGTTATGAGCCATATTGAGAAACAATTAAAAGGTGAATAAGTGACTATGTGGTAATGAAAACGTGAGCTAATTAACCGTAATCCCGTAATTGATGGGTATGTGTTTTTAGACGCCGGAATACAGTACCACCGCTTGAATCACATCGATGACGCTGACGCTATATCCCATATTGTTGACAGAGCGGGACTAGCCCGAGGAATCCACAAAAAGTTATTTTTGGAGGATTGGTAAGTACATGACTCTGCAATTAGTTATACCTATGGTTAATATTTTATTTTTTAGACTCTCTCTGAATTGCTACACCAAAGCGCATATGGAAAAGCCATTCTGAGTTCCTACAAGGAGCACGATTTTCTTACTGACTTTAAGCGAGAAAAGCTTGTCCAAATCGTGTTGGAGAACATATTTCTTAACATTTCATTTTCATGAAATTCAAAACGTATTTCTGTAAGTTAAATAATACTTTTTTGTATATACATATTTAAATATATTTGTTATCCTAACAGGACTATTGTTATATACCACGTCGTGGAAAAAAGCCCCCAGCGGAAAACTGTATACGAAATACACAAACACCAAACATAAGAAGAAAAAATTCGACGAAAAACAATCACCTCAATCCGTTATTGACGTCGAAATAACAGAGGTTCTAGAAGTTTCGGAAAACTTGCTAGGACTAAAAGAGGAACATTCACCTCATTAAATGAAAATATTATTTTTAAAATTAAAAACAAAAATTATACCTTGTTTAATGAATATATACTTTTTTAAATCAACAACAAATGTTTTAAAATGTGTTTTAAAAATAAACGTTTTTAAAATAAAAAAAACATTTTACCTTCTAAACTTAATACGAAACATTTTAAAATTAAAAACAAAACATTTTGGGTGCAAAAAAAGGGTCGAAACATTTTAAAAAGTAAAACGCTCCATACAAATTTAAAATGTGAATTCTCTCTGTGTAATTAATACATGAATGTAAGACCAGGAATAATTGTAATTACCATTATTACATCTCCGTACAAAATTAAGGGATCTCTCCAGAAATTATGCCATGGCCGATCATTTGCCCTCTGATCAGCTGTTTTATGTATCTATAACAAAAACTGGCGAAACAGTTCTGCTCCCAATAAGTCTCAATCGGCCTGGCTGAAATAAATGTAATATTTTGATTATGTTAAACAACTAAATTAGTGCTGATGTACCATTAATGAACACCGCACACCATTTACTACTGGTGAAGATTAAAAAGATTTCAAGTGACACTGAAGTGCAGAATTTTTGTTAAAGATAGCATCTGGAGGCTTATATTTATTAATGGCGAAAATATCTGTGGTACTAACCTCTGTAGCGCTGAAATAAAGATTATTAAACGACAACATGTACTTTATCACTCACCTTTTTCTTGTTTTTTAAATTAAATTGAACTATTTTCACTTTTTTCACTTTTAATTTCACGAAATGAAACTGATGTGACCGTGCATCATATATTTGATAATACCAACATTCCAAAGAAAGATAAAAATGGTCATAATTTCGTTGTAACTTAAGGTCACACTTTTCCCGCGAAGAAATATTTCGTTTAAATAATATTTTTTTAGCGATCGTAATCATTAAAGGTTACGTATATTATCCCTAAAGATTATAAAATGAAAGACCGATTTTTAAGGGGATACGACCACAGCCCAAACCGTAAGAGCTAGAGCAGCCAAATTTTTTCACAGTATTCCATTGGGGGCGTAGGCGCCCACTAAGGTCCGATATGTCCCCCAGAGGCCCCAAACAGATCCAATTTGGATTTTGCAGTATTTTAGGTTTTGAAAAGGCCTAATTGGAAATCTAAAAGAAATTTCGAAATCCCCCATAATTTGGGGGCTAAATTTAAAATTAACTTTTCGATTTTAAAAATCTAAGCCGCTGCTCCGATCATGGCCCAAATGCTTAAGTTTAAAATTTCAAGTTTTTAACATTTTTTTAAGTATTTTAACGAATTTATTTAGATTTTGTAAGTTATTGCGTTGCATTTTTTGGGAGCCTGCTGAGAGAGCGAAACCCAGAGAGCGGATGCCAAGAGAGCGACGGCCGAGAGAGCAACAGCCAAAAAAACTGATGAGGGGGAGGGGTAGTGCTGTGTGGAAAAGGGGAGGGGTAGTGCTGTGCGGAAAAGGGGAGGGGAAAAGGGCAATTTAAGTTTAAATTTGTTTTGGATTTTAAAAACTTAAACTGCTGCTCCGATCAATATGATTTTCGATCAATAGTCAGTTCTGTGGATCAAATGCTTAGGTTTTATTTTTCAAAAAGTATACAATAAATACAACAAAAATTAATAATTTCCTTTCAGGCAATGCAAAATTTGTCGAGTTTAAAATTTCGAAATTCCAACCACTTCAGAAGTTAAGCATTAAAAAATCTCTTTTTTTTTGCTCAAAATATGGATGTTGGAGCTGTTTGGGGCCTCTGGGGGACATATCGGACCTTAGTGGGCGCCTACGCCCCCAATGCAAAACTGTGAAAAAATTTGGCTGCTCTTGCTCTTACGGTTTGGGCTGTGGTCGTATCCCCTTAAAAATCGGTCTTTCATTTTATAATCTTTAGGGATGAATGTCATCTAAGTAAAAGTAGTGCATTTTTATACTTTCTATCAGTTACAATGTTATCAATGCAATTTTAATTTGCGCACAAATTTGTATACGTGTTTGTAAATTGGAATTTGTTGTTTTCAAATTTTTTGTTTTGAATGAAACGAAAACATTTGTACACACACGAAAAGATTGGCCACCAATACAAAAGTAGCGAAGTAACTTATTATTTTCCGATTCCACATTTGATCGATAATTATTAATTTTAAACTCGACAAATTTGGCATTGCCTGAAAGGAAATTATTAATTTTTGTTGTATTTAAACATCTTATCTACTTTCAAGTAGAAACATACACACCCATTGTGTGTATGTATTGTATTGCACATGTATTGTAAGCAAATCAAAACATATCCAAATATACATACATATGTACAAACGTATTTGGTCAAGAGTTCGAATCTTAAGATTAATAGTTAACTTGGAGCTTGGCTTTGCTTTTGTAGTAATTTTTTATTTTAATCCATTACGGAAATTAAATAGAGCTCTTACTTCTGCTACAAAATTCAAAATACTTTTTGAAAAATAAAACCTAAGCATTTGATCCACAGAACTGACTATTGATCGAAAATCATATTGATCGGAGCAGCAGTTTAAGTTTTTAAAATCCAAAACAAATTTAAACTTAAATTGCCCTTTTCCCCTCCCCTTTTCCACACAGCACTACCCCTCCCCCTCATCAGTTTTTTTGCCTGTTGCTCTCTCGGTCGTCGCTCTCTTGGCATCCGCTCTCTGGGCTTCGCTCGCTCGGCAGGCTCCCAAAAAATGCAACGCAATAACTTACAAAATCTAAATAAATTCGTTAAAATACTTAAAAAAATGTTAAAAACTTGAAATTTTAAACTTAAGCATTTGGGCCATAGAATAACTAATGATCCAAAAATCATCTTGATCGGAGCAGCGGTTTAGATTTTCAAAATCGAAAAGTTAATTTTAAACGTAGCCCCCAAATTATGGGGGATATCGAAATTTCTTTTAGATTTCCAATAAGGCCTTTTCAAAACCTAAAATTCTGCAAACTCCAAATTTCGAAATTCCAACCACTTCAGAAGTTAAGCATTAAAAAATCTCTTTTTTTTTTGCTCAAAATATGGATGTTGGAGCTGTTTGGGGCCTCTGGGGGACATATCGGACCTTAGTGGGCGCCTACGCCCCCAATGCAAAACTGTGAAAAAATTTGGCTGCTCTTGCTCTTACGGTTTGGGCTGTGGTCGTATCCCCTTAAAAATCGGTCTTTCATTTTATAATCTTTAGGGATGAATGTGATCTAAGTAAAAGTAGCGAATTTTTATACTTTCTATCAGTTACAATGTTATCAATGCAATTTTAATTTGCGCACAAATTTGTATACGTGTTTGTAAATTGGAATTTGCTGTTTTCAAATTTTTTGTTTTGAATGAAACGAAAACATTTGTACACACACGAAAAGTTTGGCCACCAATACAAAAGTAGCGAAGTAACTTATTATTTTCCGATTCCACATTTGATCGATAATTATTAATTTTAAACTCGACAAATTTTGCATTGCCTGAAAGGAAATTATTAATTTTTGTTGTATTTAAACACCTTATCTACTTTCAAGTAGAAACATACACACCCATTGTGTGTATGTATTGTATTGCACATGTATTGTAAGCAAATCAAAACATATCCAAATATACATATGTACAAACGTATTTGGTCAAGAGTTCGAATCTTAAGATTAATAGTTAACTTGGAGCTTGGCTTTGCTTTTGTAGTAATTTTTTATTTTAATCCATTACGGAAATTAAATAGGGCTCTTACTTCTACTACAAAATTCAAAATACTTTTTGAAAAATAAAACCTAAGCATTTGATCCACAGAACTGACTATTGATCGAAAATCATATTGATCGGAGCAGCAGTTTAAGTTTTTAAAATCCAAAACAAATTTAAACTTAAATTGCCCTTTTCCCCTCCCCTTTTCCACACAGCACTACCCCTCCCCCTCATCAGTTTTTTTGCCTGTTGCTCTCTCGGTCGTCGCTCTCTTGGCATGCGCTCTCTGGGTTTCGCTCTCTCGGCAGGCTCCCAAAAAATGCAACGCAATAACTTACAAAATCTAAATAAATTCGTTAAAATACTTAAAAAAATGTTAAAAACTTGAAATTTTAAACTTAAGCATTTGGGCCATAGAATAACTAATGATCCAAAAATCATCTTGATCGGAGCAGCGGTTTAGATTTTCAAAATCGAAAAGTTAATTTTAAACGTAGCCCCCAAATTATGGGGGATATCGAAATTTCTTTTAGATTTCCAATTAGGCCTTTTCAAAACCTCAAATTCTGCAAACTCCAAATTTCGAAATTCCAACCACTTTAGAAGTTAAGACGACATATTGAGAGAACTCAATAGCGGAGGAGTAAAAGTAGTAGCCTACGCAGACGACGTAGTGTTGCTAGTATCAGGACCATTCCCAGATGTCATTAGTAATATAATGACGGGGACCCTTAACCGACTAAATGAATGGGCAAAAACCTGCGGACTAGGTATAAACCCGAGTAAAACCGAACTGATGCTCTTCACGCGAAGAACAAAGATCCCAACATACAGCAAACCAAAAATAGATGGAATCGAACTCGAGCTATCGGATAAGGCTAAGTATCTAGGAGTGATACTAGACCCGAAGCTCTCGTGGAAACTGAACATCACGGAACGAGTAAGAAAGGCCAGCATAGCATTCTACTCGTGCAGGAAAATGTTTGGCAAAAACTGGGGTATACACCCTAAGATAATATTATGGCTTTACACAGCAGTGGTAAGGCCAATTCTCACATACGGGGCACTAGTCTGGTGGCCAGCCCTGACAAGAGCATACAATATTGCCAAGCTGACAAGAATACAAAGATCAGCTTGCGCAGGAGCTACAGGGGCATTAAGATCATGCCCGGCTGCCGCGTTGAACACTATTCTGGATATAATGCCGATAGAACTTTTCATAAAGGATACGGCAGCGCAGAGTGCGGCCAGACTGAAGGCAAGTAATTGCTGGAAAGGCTACCACACAGGGCACTGCCGTATCTTAGAGGACAACAACTATCTGGCAAAGAACAAGACGGATTATATGACAGCGGAGATAAGATTTGGAAACGGATTTACGACTACCTTTCCAACGAGGGAAGACTGGGAGAATGACAGAGTAACCGGACAAGATGAGGTATCACTCTACACTGACGGCTCCAAGATGGACTGTGGTGTAGGGGCTGGAATTTTCGCTGAAAGCTGGGGGATAGAATCGAAATTCCACCTCCCAGAATCAGCGACAGTTTTTCAGGCTGAGGTACTTGCTATTTTAGAAGCAGCCAAGCTTTCGATTCAGCAATGCCTCAGGAATACCAAGGTACGGATATACTCGGATAGCCAAGCGGCTATCAAATCTCTCGCAGCAGCAAGAACCAACTCGACACTAGTAGCCGATTGCAAGTCGGCTCTCAACATACTAGCAACAAACAACCATGTACAGATAACATGGGTGCCAGGGCACAATGATATACCAGGAAACGAAAAGGCGGATGAACTTGCACGAAAGGGGTCGGCAGACGACTCCTATACAACTAGTCTACCTGAATCCCTTAATACAGTCCAAGCAAGGATTCACGAACACTACAAAACACTAGCTAGTAAAAGTTGGTCAGAAAAGCAGGGTCTCAGGAGATCAAAGCTCTGCTGGCCAACCATCAATAGCAAGAGAACTCGAGAACTAATATCCAAAAGCAAAAGGGATATTAGAAGGATCACGGCACTCATCACAGGCCATTGGGCCATTGGCACGCAAGCCATGAAGATGGGGCTTCCGTACAATGCTAATTGCAGGAGCTGCAAAGAAACAGACACACAGGAGACACCTGAGCACATGATGTGTCATTGCCCAGCACTAAACCATATCAGGGCGAGATACTTCGGGGCGTATCAGCTGGAATCATTGGGAGAAATAGGAAAGCAGAGGATAACTGCAATCCTAGGTTTTCTAAATGATGCAGGCTGGTACTGAAGAGAACGCGGAGACAACAATTTACGAGGGTGTGGATCAAAACGGAGCTCAGCTCTACTTGGAGGCTCTCAGAGAGGACCTCACCACTTCTACCTACCTACCTTAGAAGTTAAGCATTAAAAAATCTCTTTTTTTGCTCAAAATATGGATGTTGGAGCTGTTTGGGGCCTCTGGGGGACATATCGGACCTTAGTGGGCGCCTACGCCCCCAATGCAAAACTGTGAAAAAATTTGGCTGCTCTAGCTCTTACGGTTTGGGCTGTGGTCGTATCCCCTTAAAAATCGGTCTTTCATTTTATAATCTTTAGGGATATGTATTTTTCGCCAATTCAAATGTCATCTATACTACCAACACGAATTTGTATTATTTAACAACACTTAAAAATGGCTTAGGTCACGATCGGACGATCAAATTATTTTATTTCACAGAAAATGTTTAAAAATGTAAAAAACAATAATAGTTTTCTTTGTAATTTAATGTAATTCCTTGATAAATGTGATCAAATATTTTAATCGTCTTACCGTGGCTTTTCTCTATAATTTTGTTGAGTCCCACATTCATTCTTATTACTATTTGTAAAAATGTTGAGTAAAATAAATTAAAATCATCAATAAATATTATGATTATAGACATTATGATAATAGTTATTTAGTTTAATTTATTTGATTAACAACTATTAATATTTTTATACCTATTTTAATATTACCAAAAAACAAGAAAGGAAGCTAGCTTCGGCCAGCCGAAGCTTATATACCCTTGCAGATATTTCATATTAATCACTAATTTTCCGATCCTTCCTATGGCAGCTATATGATATAGTAGTTCGATATTGATTAAATTAAAATCGAAATTCGAAAAAATGTAAAAAGACTCATATCCCAGAGTAGAAGAGAATACAATAAAAGTCAACGAAGCAATAATTTATTTACTATTATGTTCCCATTAATTTTCCGATCGTTCCTATGGCATCTATAAGATATAGTCGTCCGATTTTGAAAAAATTTTATTCGAAATTCAGAAATATATCAAAAATGGCATTTCCAAAAGTAGGAGGCTATAGGTTCAAAAACACCCAAGATGTAATTTTTTTACATTTTTTTTCCCGATTGTTCCTATGGGAGCTATATGATATAGTTGTCCGATCCGGCTCGTTCCGACTTATATACTACCTGCAACAAAAAGAATACTTTTGGGAAAGTTTTAGCCCGATAGCTTTAAAACTGAGAGACTAGTTTGCGTAGAAACAGACGGACAGACGGACAGACGGACGGACAGACGGACAGACGGACAGACGGACATGGCTAGATCGACTCGTCTAGTGATGCTGATCAAGAATATATATACTTTATGGGATCGAAAACGTCTCCTTCACTGCGTTGCAAACTTCTGACTGAAATCATAATACCCTCTGCAAGGGTATAATGAAAAATAAATGTGAGAACAAGTCTTTTGGTTTTGGTGTAAATCATAGGATTTTTGAATATTATAAGTTGGTGATTATACATGTTACTCGTAGAGTAAAAGGGTATATTGTATTCGTGCAAAAGTATGTAACAGCTAGAAGGAAGCATTTCCGACCCTATAAAGTATATATATTCTTGATCAGGGTCACTAGCCGAGTCGATATAGCCATGTCCGTCTGTCCGTCTGTCTGTATGAACGCTGAGATCTCGGAAACTATAAAAGCTAGAGGATTGGTATTTGGCATGAAGATTCTTAGAGTTCCTACGCAGCGCAAGTTTATTTCAAAAAGGTGCCACGCCCCCTCTAACGCCCACAATAGCTAATATACGATTTTAAAAATTTAAATATTTCGGAAAAGTAAAAATGCAGTTTTGTTGTGCTTATCAATACCTATCGAAATGTAGAAGAAATTTTTTAAATCGGACCATTCGTTAAAAAGTTATAGCTGATCAAAGTTTATATCTCCATCTCCCTCGCACTCCCTTTAGCCGAGTGACGGGTATTAGATAGTCGGGACACAAACCCGACTATAGCGTTCTCTCTTGTTTTTTTGTTAAAAATATTATAATCGTAGTGCCACAGAAATCACACAGCGCATAAGTGGCCTGTTTGATGCTCTCAGAAACCCACCCCCATTAACGTCAGAAAAGGAACAGGATTAAGAAACAAAAACCAACTTTCCTGCTGGGGCGCCAGCAGAAATAATACATACATATGTGGAGGGTGAGTACGACAACGATTGGAAATTATTGGGGACTTGGTTAAGGAGGCTGATTTCAAAAAATTTAAATGCAGTTAGTTGCGGCTATGCATAAATTATATCTATTTTTTTAAACCATTTTAACAAATTTATAACAGAAAAATGGCAAAAGAAAGAATTAAAAAAAAAACGAATCGAATTTTGGGGCACTTTGGGGTCGTTTATTGTTTTAATTTGTACCTCACTCACGTCTCCTAATTTTTTCAGAATTATGCTGATTTTTCTAGATTTTTATGTCAATCCGCTCTGGTAGGAATTTACCACTGACCCATTTTTTATTCAAAGACTTATATATTAGTTTAGATCAGCGGTCGGCACACACATACGATGACATTTTGTTTCATATTTGTGTGAGTAATTTGCACTGGGCAGCTCATCGATGTGTGTGTGCAGACCGCTGTTCTACTTTATACGTGAGCGAGCAGCGGCTGAGCAGAACAAAACCCTATGCTCACTTAATAGGGCGCTGCCGACCGCTGGTTTAGATAAATGAAATCGGTTTAAAAATAAAGAATAACAAGAGAGAACGCTATAGTCGGGTGCCGACTATAGATACCCGTTATCAGCTAAAGGGAGTGCGAGGGAGATGGATATATAAACTTTGATGAGCCATAACTTTTTAACAAATGGTCCGATTAAAAAAATTTCTTCAATTTCGATAGGTATTGATAAGCACAACAAAACTGCATTTTTACTTTTCCGAAATATTAAAATTTTTAAATCGTTTATTAGCTATTGTGGGCGTTAGAGGGGGCGTGGCACCTTTTTGAAATAAACTTGCGCTTCGTAGGAACTCCCAGAATCTGCATGCAAAATGTCAATCTTCTAGCTTTTATAGTTTTCGAGATCTCAGCGTTCATACAGACGGACAGACAGACATGGCTAGATCGACTCGGCTAGTGATCCTGATCAAGAATATATATACTTTATGCGGAAACGCTTCCTTCTACCTGTTACTTACTTTCGCACGAATACAATATACCCTTTATCTCTACGAGTAACGGGTATAAAAATAGAGTTTATATAAAAAGGTTAGGCATTCATGCGATGAGATTGGATTTAAATATAAGAAGATAAAATTAAAAATGACAAAATTTAGAAAGGCGAATGAGATTTCTCTGGCAAACATAGCCATAAATTTAAGCAGCAAAAAGGCAAATAAAATTCCTTAAATTTTCTTGAAGTGTATAATTGATTTTCTGCCACTCATTTTTGATTTATTTTAGGCTTTCATTCTCTTATGGGATTTTAATTGATTTTACTTTAAAGAAAAGTTTATGTATCGCATTTTCTTTTTCTTTTTAACTGGGGATTTTTTTGGTTGTATCATCATTTATGTGAATAAAAATATCAGGAACTTTTGTTCGCTCACCAAAAAAAATTTCAGCTGGAGTCCTCCTCGACGAAAGCGCTTTCTTGGGATAGACCTGGAACTTCAGAAAATATTCTTTTTCTGGCACAAACGTACCATGTTTTTTTTTTAAATACATTTGATAAAAAAACCCGGACAGAAATCACTCAATTTTTTTTTTTTTTAAACCACTCAAATTGGCCTCTTCCTTTTTATCATCATTTTCGCTCGTCTTTTTTTTTTACCGTTATGCAATAACTTTAAATTAATTAGAAAAAAATTTATTTTCTTATGCTAGAACTTAACTACAAAAATTTCGGCTGTTTGACTTCTGTTCTGTTCTTTTAAATACTATTTTTTTTATACTTTTGGGTATTCGGTTCATTTTTTTTCGACCCTTCGGAGAACGATTTTCTGTGGGCTTTGGGGGACTTTAACAGAATTTTTAAAACTTTTCACGCCACTAGACTTGGGCACACATGATTAGAAAATTTCCCTTTTTTTTCTGAGACTGCAATTTTTCTGATTCCGGCGACGTTTAACGATTCCGAGTCATCCTTTTCCCCGGCGTAAAATAACACGCCCTCGAAGGCGGCTGCGCGACAACTGCGAGAATCCAAAAAAAACTCAATCTGGGCGGCGGAGACTCTTTGTTGTTGCAAGACTTCGGTGTTCTTAGGTTTTAGGCTCGCCAATATGCACTCAATTTCGGTATGTTTGCTTCCCAATTGATTTTTGTTAAGCGCCAAGCCTAATTAAATAAATTCCAAGCTAAGTTTGAATACACCCAGACCCTACGCTTTAGAAACTTACCAGCTAGGACTTAGCGCTGCGCTAGATACTTAAGCTGTGGTTTCTCGGTTCGCTGAGATGCCGGGGATGACTTTCGCACCAAAAAAAAGTAACTTTGGAATATATACTTTCACCCAGCACAACTTGCACCTTTGACGCCACGATTGGAATAGACAGATCTAGACGCCACAATTATGGCGGTAACCCCTAGCCGAGTAGATGAGATGGAGAAAGGGAAAGTTGACAGAAAGGTCTGTTGCTCTCCTTCCCGCTTTTCTTTCGCCACATCCCGTACCGCAGAGCGACTCCTAGATAGCGCTTACCATATTCTACATTTGGCTAACTACAAGCGCTACAATATTTCGCTGTTAACGGTATAAGGTAAAAGAGATAATTTTTATCAAATTTTATTGGCCTCTTTGGACACCATTCCTTTTAGGGTTGTTAAAACATCGATGGTGACCACTATCGATGTTTTTGGATATCGATGGTGGTCACTATCGATATTATCGATAGTATCGAAAATTAAAGAAAATAAAAAACAAATTACACAAATTAAGACAAATAATAAAAAAAGAAATAATAGAAAATTTATGCTTGTATCATAAAAGTATGAGAAAAAAAACGATCTTAATTTTAATGCGATTAAAGTGAAACAAAATTCAATGTTAAGCCCTAGAAATGGAAATACCGTCGTGTCCTAAAAAATATACTTTAAAATACTTTTTTGTTTCTTAAAATATACCAAAAATGACATGTAAAATGGATTTAGTTTTCTGAGCGATAGTATCGATTGTGGGACCAAACCATCGATGTATCATAAATTTTTAAACCATCGATAGTATCGATAGTGCTATCGATTTTTTTACCAACCCTAATTCCTTTGATCTAAAATGGAGTACATTTGTTGTGGTTTTTTTTCTAACCTTTCTTTGCTAAGTACCAAAAATGCGGTTATAGCTCTTTGACGCGGAGGTCCACATTTTTGTAAGTTTACTATTTCTCTTCCTTGATTTCTACTATTCCATTATTCCTTAAAAATTTCACGTTGTCAAATTTTTGTTTTGCCGCCCTTAACCGTTACTTAAGGCATTTTGCCCAGTTTGACTGCAATCTGGCTCGACAAGCTCGCGCTTACAGATTCGAGCATGAGGGCAACCAATACTGCGACTATGACCAATAGTTCTACCAACCTGCAGAAGTCATAAGAAATAAAAGAAAGACCATGTGTTATCATATATTTCCATCTACTATTTGCACCCCAAAAGGAATGTTTGAAGTTTTGCTAAATACCACGAAGATTGAAGACCAACAAAATATTTAGTAAGAGAAACGCATTGGGCATGAAATTCGCCTACAGAAAATAATTTTTTAAAAAAATCTCGCGAGCTACCAATGTCCAATAAAGTGTCCCGAACAGAATAAGATTATTTTCAGAAATTTGACATTGACGGAAATTGATTAGTAATTTCTTTAACTGATGGCGCTTAAAGATCAAATTTTTAATGCAGCCCTCTGGTCTTCTAAGAAACCTTCAGTAAACACGGCGCGCAATTTAAACGACCCGTTTGGCCGCAAGGTCCACATACTATTGTGCCCCTTTTACTATTGAAACCCCCTACTAATAAACAATCGGGGGTGTCACAGAAATCTCTTCCAACCAAATTTCCCCCCAAAAGCAAATCTCGGAGTCACTGACGTCATTTTTGACGGTTTCTAAATCCCCCTATTTTACCGGACGTTTTGATAAAATTAACCAACTTACAACTGTTTCTCAAAAATATAACTTTATTTAAGACAACTCTAATGAATTTTATGAACTATCTGCATACTACAATTTTTATACCCTTGCAGAGGGTATTATAATTTTGTTCAGAAGTTTGAAACGCAGTGAAGAAGACGTTTCCGATCCCATAAAGTATATATATTCTTGATCAGGATCAATAGGGGAGTCGATATAGCCATGTCCGTCTGTCCGTCTGTATGTCTGTTTCAATACCGTTTTCGAGCTCAGTTTAAAAGCTAGCGATCTGAAACTTTCACAGGTGTCCTAAAACATGTGTACGCAGATCAAGTTTGAAAATTGGCCCGATCGGACGTCTATATCCTATAGCTCTTATAGGAAGAATCGGATATAGCTTTCATTAAATGAAGATATTTCGCGCAGTGTAAAAGCTATTAATAATAATATGGACGTTGATGCACTACGAGAAGTACAAACAAGTGGCCCAACGACACCAAGCATGTGCTTGTTACGCGCGGGGCCCTATTATCAGTTTGGGCAGAAATACGATTTCGCGAGGAAGAATACATAAAGCAAAAAATAATGACGGGACACATAATGAAAATTAAGATACAATTAGGAGTGAAGCAAATGAGTTAAAATATTAGTTTTTAATACCGGGATAGACGTTGAAATGCAAATTAAATGATAAAGGTTGTTATAATTATTACATAGAATGCGAAAGGGCTCGTGCAGACTAAAATTTGATGTACATCGTGGCAAATTAAGAGGATAATAATTACGTGTTACTCTAACGGGAACATTAAAAGTTAGGCGGCTTACAAGTTCTTCAGATTCAATATCACCTCTTATAAGATTATGCATAAAAATAGTACCAAGCATTATTCTACGATTTGCAAGTGTCGGTAAATTAAGCAACAATAATCTACTCTGATAGGAAGGTAGCCTTACGTTTTGATCCCAGTTCAAACTACGAAGGGCAAAAAGAAGAAATTTTTTTTTGTACCGACTCTATACGGTCAATGTGCACTTGGTATTGTGGGCTCCAAACCGAAGAACAATATTCCAATATAGGACGGAAAACGGAGGTAAATAATAATTTGGTTATATAAGGGTAGTCAAATTCTTTTGACCAACGCTTTATAAACCCAAGAACACTCATAGCTTTGTTGACCGTCAGCATTATGTGGCAGTCAAATTTAAGCTTCGGGTCCAGAAGAACGCCTAAATCATTTACTGAATATATACGGTCAAGTGGCAAGTTCTGAAGCAAATAACTTATAAACGTAGGAGTACCCCTATGAAAGGTCATTACGTTACATTTCAGGTAGTTCAAATTTACTCACACCATACTTGAAAATTATCAATGTCTGATTGTAAGCCGAAACAAGATTCTATATTGTTGAATGTCAAACAAAGCTTAACATCATCAGCATACATTAGTACACGGGAATTTGTTATGATAGAGGGAAGATCGTTAATAAACAAAGGTCCCAAATGACTGCCCTGGGGCACTCCAGATGTCACGTGGATCATTTTAGAAACAGCGTTCTTAAATATAACCCTCTGAGTCCTTCCATTCAAATAACTCGAAATCCAAGTTAAAAGATTACATGGAAACCCAAGAAAGTCTAGTTTGAATAAAAGAAGGGAGTGGTTAACAGAGACAAAGGCTTTACTGAAATCTGTATATATAACGTCGGTTTGCATTTTATTGTTAAATCCATTTATTACAATAGATGACAATTCAAGTAGGTTGGTAGTAGTCGATCTTCGCTTAACGAAACCATGCTGACACGGTGATATTAGCGAGGAACATAAATGTTGCAAATCAGATGTGATAATACGCTCAAAGGCTTTTGGAGTTGCCGATCATTTAGAGATACCTCTATAATTTTGGGCATCCGCCTTCGCGCCCTTTTTGTGAAGTGGAATAATAAAAGAGTCTTTCCAGATAGTTGGAAAAACTGATGATGAAATAGACAAATGAAAGAGTTTAAGAATAGGTTTCCAAATGGTTGATGCACAAAACTTAAGCACACACCAGGAAGTCCATCAGGTCCGGGAGAATAAGTTGGCGTTGTTGTTGTTAAATCTCTTAAAAGAGAACTTTCGGTAATTACAGGGGAAAAAATACAATTTGCCCTATTTAAGGGATTAGGGTAAAGAGATTTTGACCAAGAAGAGGAGCTATAAGTAGTTTGGAAAAAGTCGGCAAATAGATCAGCAATTTCAAAATCTGTCGATGCCTCCATCGAGTTAAAACGAACCGATGAAGGCAAAGCCGATGACTTACGCTTAGCGTTTAGAAAGTTATAAAACTGCTTCGGATCGTTTGAAAATTCAAATTTACAACGATTTAAATACATAGAATAGCAATGACTGTTAAGAACGTTAAAATCAGATCGAGCCACCACATATTTCGAAAAATCAGATGGCTTACCCGATATTTTATACTTTTTATAAGATTTAAGATTTTTAAGTCTTTAAAGCTCATTTGTAAATCAGGGGAGCCTATTTGCCTTTGGAGGAAGCCTATCAGGAACGCATTCATTAAAAAAAATTGTTTAGAACGCTATAGAACAGTTCAGTGGCACTTTCGATGCCCATACAATTATAAAAGTCAGTCCAATTATATTGGGAAATCATTAAGTTAAGTTTGTTATAGTCACATTTACGAAAAAATTTACGAAAAAATCTCATTTTAGTTGGAGAAACTAAAGAAGGGAGGGTATCGGATGGGAATTTTTCTCTAATAAATTCCAAAACATCCTCAGATGTGGTATCAGGCGTGAATCTTGAAACAAACAATTGCTTCCTTTGTGGAACAACTGAGAGTATCTTACGCCCACCATTAGCAGTCTGAACTTTACTCAGCTGTGAGCCTGAAACGGCTCCTTTGGGTACAACTGGGAGTTTCTTACGCCCCCCAACAGCAGTCTGAACATCACTCGCCTGAGAGACAGATACGGCGCCTACTGTACCTATGGGTAAGGTCGGTACCGAATTGGTTGACTCCGCCGGCTCAGATCCAGGGACTACACCGGAACTAGCTGTGTCCGTTTGCACAGGCGGTTCACTTACCCCTGTGTCAGCAGAAACTGCTGCAGCTACCAGGTTGGGATTTAAGGTAGATCCTATATTCGCATTTACTGTCATTGAGCTAGCTTTTTTGCGTTTGGGCGACTCGGTTAATAGTTTTTTATACCCTTGCAGAGGGTATTATAATTTTGGTCAGAAGCTTGTAACGCAGTGAAGGAGACGTTTCCGACCCCATAAAGTATATATATTCTTGATCAGGATCAATAGGGGAGTCGATATAGCCATGTCCGTCTGTCCGTCTGTCCGTCCGTCCGTCTGTCCGTCTGTATGTCTGTTTCAATACCGTTTGCGAGCTCAGTTTAAAAGCTAGCGACTTAAAACTTTCACAGTCGTCCTAAAACATGTGTACGCAGATCAAGTTTAAAAACCGACCCGATCGGACGTCTATATCCTATAGCTCCCATAGGAACAATCGGATATAGCTTTCAAAAAATGAAGATATTTCGCTCAGTGTAAGAGCTATTGACAATAATCTTTCCAAATCGTATTTTTTTGTGCGTACCTTGATCAGGGTAAAAGCGCGTTCCGATCGGACGTCGATATCCTATAGCTCCCATAGGAACAATAGGGTAAAAAATTTTAAAATTATATTTTTTTTCAAATATAAAATATTTTGTTGTTTTGTTAATTCATGTTGCTTTTCTAGTCATGTTTTCATTCGTGAAATCTGCAAGGATATTAAAACTTCGGCTTGCCGAAGTTAGCTTCCGTCCTCGTTTTTATTAAATTGGTCACAAACGGAATTGAACCCGTCATTGAGCTGTTTAAAAACTCGTGAAAGGTTCAATAGACCGTCTCGAGTCTGCCTCATAAAGCTGCCCATCTCAACTGCCAAATCCCTGCAGGACGCACATGTCCACATGAGACCAGTCCGCAGTTCAATGTAGTCTTTTACTCTGCCGGTAAAGCCTGCACATTTTGCGTGCATCATCCCTTCGCAGAGCCAACAGAAAATGAAAGGGTCTTTAGATGTGGTTAAAAGAGTACAATTATTCTTAGAACAGAAGAGAGCCATTATAAGAAACTAAGTTAATTAAAATGAGTAAAAATGAAAAACAAGAAAACGTGAAAAATACCTCGACTAAATTTGGCACTGGGATCAAATTCACCAAACCCGCAAAAACACAAGAGACGAAAGTATAAGAGCGCGAGATCGCGAATTATATCGAAAACAAGAGAGCGCGTGAGAAAAGGTCTTCAATCGAGTGAGCGTAGCTTGTGGGGCACCAACAACTTATCGCACGAACAGTTACAATGTAGAGCAAGCGAGAGAGAGAGAGAGACTATGAGAATAGCACCCAAAAGTCTACAAGAAATTCGGCCGGTACAGAGAGAGTGAAATTACAGTTATAATAGAGCGGCAGAAAGAGAGTAAGAGAGAGAATAGAAGAGCCAATTTAGGGAGTGCAAATTACACTAACAAAGCCAAGATATTAAACAAAAATTAATGTAAATGTTATAATAACAATAACAACGTACCCGATTAGCTGGGAGATCTATCAAAACAATAAACACGATTGTTATATTACACTTTGTTAGTAAACAAACACAAGACACTGGCGAAAAAGTTACAAAAAAAAAAAAAAAGTCGGAGCACACAGGTAAACACAACCGATCACCAGCGACGCTTAATCGATTGACATGAATCTTTCCAAATCTATTTTGTTTATGCATACCTTGATCAGGGTAAAAGCGCGTGCCGATCGGACGTTTATATCTTATAGCTCCCATAGGAACCATAGGGTGAAATCGGTCAAAATGTGACGTTTTTCAGGATATTTCGCGCAGTATATAAGCTATTGACATGAAACTTTCCAAACCTTATTCTTTTATGCACACCATGATCAGGGTAAAAGCGCGTGCCGATCGGACGACTATATCCTATAGCTTCCATAGGAACAATAGGGTAAAAAATTTTAAAATTTTGATTTATTTCAATTGTACAATATTTTGTTGTTTATTAATTCATCTTGCTTTTCTAGTCAAGTTTTCATTCGTGAAATCTGCAGGGGTAGTAAAACTTCGGCTTGCCGAAGTTAGCTTCCGTCCTCGTTATTTCTTTTATTTTGCACAATATGCGCTTTAAACGAGTATTTTTACATATATTAAGTTTAGAACTTATTGGAAAATAGTCAAAATAAGTCAAATAAAATTCGATAATTATTAAATATTCGATATTTAGTGTCGTTTTTCGGTAAATTTTCCAAAAAAAGGAAATCTCCCGCATTTCTGTGAAACCAACGGTTTTGATCGGTTGGGTTCTAAACCAACCGTCCCCAAATCCGTACCAGGTTTCTGTGACACCCCCGAATATAACAATTTTATACATTTTTAAAATCTTTAAAGTTGTGGGTGCCAGACTCATTTTAAGGTCGTTTTAGGCGATTGTGCACACAAAAAAAAAATTATGTAAAATTAACATAGAAAAATAGTAGTTCACTATTTTCTGAATTTTTCATGTATTTTGTTGTTTTATTTTTTTGTTCATTGAATAGTATTTAACAATTAAAATAGTGAAAAACCTATTTACGTAATTTTCATGTATTTTGTTGTTTTCTTCATTTGGAAAATTAATAGTAACGTCTTAATTAATATCGTAGCAAAACTATTTTATTTGTTTGCGTGTATTTTGTTGTTTTATTTTTTGGGGCATGGAATAGTGACACCACAATTAATATCGTAACAAAACAATTTCTTTCCTTTATGTATTTTGTTGTTTTAAAAATACAATTATAAATTGTAGGTCAACTATTTTTCTGGACTTAGGGTGGTTAGAGTATCCGACTCATAATCTCTGGGTCGTGAGTTCAAATCCTGCTTTTGCAGATGATGATTTTCCTTTTTTTTTTTTTTAAATGTTGATTTCAAGTCAAAAGATTTTCCTCTACGAAAATCATTCTTCTGTGGCCTACTGGTTAGAGTGCCGACTCCGACGATTGCGGCCGGTTCGATTCCAGCGGAGGCAAGAAACCTGATTTGTAAGTTTAAGTATCTGTGAAATGTAAGTGTCTATAAATAACTTCAATATAAATTAATATAACAAGTTAAATTAAAATAAAAATAGTTAAAAAAATAAATTTAAAAAAACTACAATATTTTTCGGGTAAATCTATTTTGTAGGTCATCTACTATTTTTTAGGTAATCTACTATTTTTTGGGTCATTTTCTATTATTTATTGGTTGGGGCAGTTTTCACTATTAAATCGTTGATTTTACATAGTTTTTTTTTTGTGTGTGGGCGTTAGGGAGGCGTGGGAACTCGATGAAACAACCTTGCGCTTCGCAGGAACCAAGGAATCTACATTATTATTTCCAACTTTCTAGCTTTTATAATTTTCGAGATCTCAGCGTTTATACGGACAAACAGAGTGTCAGATAGACGGTTACTCTACGAGTAACGGGTATAATGATTACTAAAGATTTACTTCTATATCTATAAAATTGAGGGAGTTATTAAGTATGACCAAAAGGGTAAGCCCTTGCTCTACCCCTTTATCCAGAAGGCTGGAATTTCTTGTGCAGATTCGTTTCTTTGCGGCGCAAGTTTGTAACATTACGGTGCCAAGCCCATCTAACGCCCATATTGCCAAAGATTTGTTTTCATATCTTGTTGATTGGTTGAATATTTATTACCCATAATGAAGAAAAAGGTCACGTGATCAGTATTGTTACACGGGGATGTGGGGGATGGGCAGTTTGTAATCACCTCTTGACTATTAATTGATCATAATAAGGAAAAAGGATCAGTATTGTCAAGACATGATCGTGACATTTTTATGACACCTAAACCCATAAAAAAGAGTTAATTTATGGACGCAATTTATAACTACTTTGTAGTTCACTGTAGTACACCCAGAAAAATGATGGACAACATTTTAGGTCATTCATAACCGAAACAAGAGAGAACGCCATAGTCGGGTGCCCCGATTGTACTGTTTTGTAACTCTGACCAGTCAGCTCGGTAAACGTAACAAAAATTGATTTTTCCTTTATAAAAACATCGGTGCTTTTCGAGGAAACATCGATGTTTTCCCCCATGAACGAGTCAGAAAAGCATATAACACCCGCAGCAAACCAGTGAAATATTCCTCTGGACAAGTTGTCGATCGGAAAAACTACCGGCACTAGGGGAGCGGCTCGGAGAGACATAAGTCTTAAATATATTTTAAAATGTATTAGCATTCAATTTATTGTTCTAGTTTCGTTCTAGTTTCCACTTCCGGAAGATTCATTATGATTAGTACATTTTGTATTCGGGGGTGTCACAGAAATCTCTTCCAACCAAATTTCCCCCAAAAGCAAATATCGGTGTCACAGAAACCGTTTGAAAATCAAGTACACGGTTTTAAACCAACCGTATAGTAGGCATTGAAGCAAATGTTCCGAAAATCAGAGCAAATTTACTCCGAAACTCCTAGAAAACTCTACAGATTCTATGACACCTACGGTTTTGATGGGTTGGTTTCCAAACCAACCGTACCCAAATCCGTCGCCGGTTTCTGTGACACCCCCGATTATGTACGATTTGTTGTGATAATAGCCTCTTCCCACACTCCGCTCTTACTA
Source organism: Drosophila prostipennis (assembly GCA_037075205.1). Classification (NCBI taxonomy): domain Eukaryota; kingdom Metazoa; phylum Arthropoda; class Insecta; order Diptera; family Drosophilidae; genus Drosophila; species Drosophila prostipennis. Next base: position 92,275 of record JBAMCJ010007492.1, read on the forward strand.
CGCCTCTATCTAGCCAATATTAATATGGCAAATTTGTGTGCAAAGCCAAATGTGTGCTGTTTTGGTAATTTATAGCAACTTTGGAACTTTATAGGAGTACATAGTAAACTTTTAATTAATATTACTTAGTATTTAGGAATTGCAGAACATATTCTGAGACTTCGCTGCAAACATTGATGTTTTCGTTCGCAGAACAGCTTTAATTTTTGCTCACACATAGCAACCTGTTGGCGAATACTTTTACGCTCATAACAGGCTACAAATAATTCAACTATAGCCAAAAAACCATAGGCTTAAGCATTATTAAATTTTTCCGGCCATCGATTTGATTTGTTTTCGTAGTCATCGTTCTTATTATACCCGTTACTCGTAGAGTAAAAGGGTATATTGTATTCGTGCAAAAGTATGTAACAGGGAGAATGAAGCGTTTCCGACCCTATAAAGTATATATATTCTTGATCAGGGTCACTAGCCGAGTCGATCTTGCCAAGTCCGTCTAGGAAACTATAAAAGCTAGAAAGTTGGCATTAGCAACACATATTTTTGGGCTTCCTACGCAGCGCAGGTTTGTTTCAGCCAAGCGCCACCCTACTCTAACGCCCACAATCGCCCACAAACGATACTAAAATGTGTCTGGCGCCCACATTTTTAAAGATTTCGGAGAAGTATAAATGCACTTTTGCTGTGTTTAGTTATACCTATCGAAATGTAGAAGAGATTTTTCAAATCGAACCATTCGTTAAAAAGTGATGCCCATCTCCCTCGCACTCCCTTTAGCTGAGTAACGGGTATCTGATAGTCGGGGCACCCGACTATTGCATTCTCTCTTGTTTCTACAGTCAAGAGGAAGAGTTCATAGTTGCACCGCAAAAACATCACCTAACTATCGCGTAAAAGAGCCTGGCAAAGTCCGTCAAATTTAGATGGCGGACTAACTGGGAAATTTTCGGAACGGCAAAACTTTACGGACCATCCGTTCAACGGATGGTAGATGGTGGACGGATCTTTGTGGGAAGACCGTATTAGACAGCAGCTAGTTTAAATAATACTTTTTTGAAAATACACCAAGAAAGATGATAGAAAACTTTGAAAATTACAATTTTTTGAGTTTTTACGAATTAAACAGACATCTTAGATTGAGTTAGGTGGGTATCCCCCACTTATGTTGCATTTGGCCCCTTGTAATACCAAATGATCTCAAAACAGATCCATTTTCCTTAGCTTATGGAATAGGGCTGGGCAGAAGCATAGGAGGTGTTTAATGTTCTCCTTTTCTCTCTTTTATCTGTTTACAGTTGCGACAGTAGTCGTAGCTGCTGTGTCCTAGTCTGCGCGCGTGTGTCCCTAAAAGACAGTGGCCCGTGAGGGAAATAATTAGATTGGAGATGTCTACCCTGTTGCATTGTAACAGGGTTTTGGTTTTTTTCGGGTTATAATTTCCCCACGTGAGCCTGGAAGTCTGGCGTCTTAAGATCGTATTCCAACGGTTATTAGAGAGGGTGTACAATCATTGCTTGAGGAGAATCTTACAGGTAGCCATGGGCATGACCACCGTGTCCTACAGTGACCCTACAGTGATCTGGTAACCGAAATGAGACTTTTATGTCTAGTTCAGGCGAGAAAACTCCCCCACCTGTTTGCAAGTAAAGCTTGGAGCTATCTGTCTATATATTGACGGCATTCTCGATCTGGTGAGGAAGGTGGTCCCAGTCTGTGCAAGTGGGTATTAGAATCGTGTATCTTTTTTCGAAGTTAACTATGGGTGGGACGTAGTCTGTTATGTATGGTATGTAACTCCGGCTTGTTAGTATAGTAGAGTGACCCGAAGAGCATGTTGTCCAGGCCGACCCTTCGCGGAGCCTCAGCGCTGTTGCTGATGCCAAGCTTTTGGCAAGCAGGTCTAGAGGTTCAAGGTCAATAATTGTATTCAATACTGCAGTGGCGGTAGTGCGAAGCGCCCCAATAATACAGAGCTCTGCGCTTCTTTGGATCTTGTAGATTTTTTAGGTTGCAATTATTTTCTAGGGAGTGCCACCAGACGATGTTTCCGTAGAGAAGGATGGGTCTGACTATATCAGTGCATAGCCAGTGGACTATTACGGGAGAGAAGCCCCACTTTCTCCCTTTTTTGCATGCAAAGAGTGCTATGGCCGCTTTACGTGTGCGGTCCGCGATTATAGAATATAAATATAATATAATAATATAATTGCAATATAATATAATGGCAATATAGTATTAAAATAGTAAAAAGGTAAAGGGAAAATTAGATTCAATATATAGGGGAGTGTAGGGTAATGTGACGAACTCGTCGAATCTCATATATGAAATCACGACGAAAATTCCAAATAAATGTAGTCGTCTCCCCCTATCGTGTCGACAATGTTTTTACAGTAATATTAATAAGAAGTCCCGTAATTTCTTCGTGAAGTTTTTTTTTCTAAAAACTTGGCGCGCAAATTAGCAAACCTATTCAATTTATTTGTGTTTCAGCAGTGCCAGAGTGAAGATGTGTTGAAAATAAAATCAAATAAATATATACACGTATAAATGAGATCTTTATCCACAGTTTTTGGTACTTGGCGTTTTTTTATTTTACGCCGTTTGGGAATGACACCGTTTTTGCTCCAAGTGTACCTTGTAGGGTATTGTGACGAACATTTAATATTGTATGGTGACAAATTTTTTTTATTTAAGAATTTTAATTGTTATGGTTGATTTTGTGTAGAAAACTATAATATTACCAGATAACATTAAATGCTGCTGTTTTGTTTTAGTTTTGTATTGTTTTTAGTGGTGCCGTCAGTTGGAAAGGATGGCTCATGTAAGATGTAAGCAACTTTCTGCTTTTACACTTTTAGAAAATATCGATTTTTGGGGAAGTTACATTAAAGAACAAATCGTTCGTCACATTACCCTACAACTTTTGAAAGTGCAAAAAAAGAAGGGTTTACGCCAAACGCTGTGGGATTTGGCTGCGTTGGAATTTCGACTCCAAATTTTACAGAAATATGCTCAGTAGATGTAAGCAACTTTCTGCAAAGTAAATACAACCAGGGGTCATAGTTGTGAAACCATTGACCTTACATTCGGCATACCTAGGTGGTATGCTCTACTTGCGGCGAATTAAATTAAATTAAATTAAATTAAATTAAATTAAATTAAATTAAATTAAATTAAATTAAATTAAATTAAATTAAATTAAATATAATAATAAATTAAATTAAATTAAATTAAATTAAATTAAATTAAATTAAATTAAATTAAATTAAATTAAATTAAATTAAATTAAATTAAATTAAATTAAATTAAATTAAATTAAATTAAATTAAATTAAATTAAATTAAATTAAATTAAATTAAATTAAATTAAATTAAATTAAATTAAATTAAATTAAATTAAATTAAATTAAATTAAATTAAATTAAATTAAATTAAATTAAATTAAATTAAATTAAATTATAATTAAATTAAATTAAATTAAATTAAATTAAATTAAATTAAATTAAATTAAATTAAATTAAATTAAATTAAATTAAATTAAATTAAATTAAATTAAATTAAATTAAATTAAATTAAATTAAATTAAATTAAATTAAATTAAATTAAATTAAATTAAATTAAATTAAATTAAATTAAATTAAATTAAATTAAATTAAATTAAATTAAATTAAATTAAATTAAATTAAATTAAATTAAATTAAATTAAATTAAATTAAATTAAATTAAATTAAATTAAATTAAATTAAATTAAATTAAATTAAAAACAAAAAAAAGGAAATGATTGATAGCAAACCAATGAATAATAATAATAATAATAAAATAATTTAAGCCGTTATTCGAATTCGTCGCAAGTAGAGCATACCACCTAGGTATGCCGAATGTAATGTCAATGGAATCCACAGAGGTTTCACAACTATGACCCCTGGTTGTATTTACTTTTCTCATACACACGGGTTAATTTCCCTTTAATACATAGGGGAGTGTAGGGTAATGTGACGAACCATTCGTTTTTTTAATGTAACAACAGATAATAGAGTAAAGGGAAAGACGTGCTATACCTCAAGCTCCGTGTTGACTCGTTTTTTCTGAGTTCCCGCTACTGTTACGACCAACAATAAGCTTCAACAAATCGTCCCGGAGCCTAAGTCGTCTGCACATTCTGATGGTTTTCCCGTATCGTTGCTGATTTTGGTAAAATAAAACTATATTCTTCGCGTCGCAAAAACCACTCATATCCCCGAAGACCACTCAAATCGTCGCAAACACGGTGAAAAACGGCAAAAAGGCGGAAAACTCTCTTGAGCCAGAAAGCGTGTCAAAAGTAAGCCAAAAACTAGAGGTGGACCAGGTCAGCTGTTGTCACCATTCACACGGCACGATCACACCACCGCAGAAGTGTGACTGTTAAAAGAGTTCGTGTTGTAGCAGCTAGCTTATTTTTCGCCAAACCATTTTTTAAATTCTAACTGCCTAAACATGCCACAACCGCCAGCAAAGAGAACCAGGGAAAAAACTTCCACTGAGTTAAGTTCTCCAACAGATGGGCTTTGGGAAAAAATAAGCCAGAAGTTTGCTGAGCAAACTGATTTCTTTAAAAACCATATGGCTGAACTGGAGAATCGCATTACGACCAAAATTACTGTTACGCTGGACGCTATTAACAGTGATATGTCGGAAATCTTGAAGAGAGTTGAGCGTTTGGAGAGTGAGGTTGCGGAAATCCGGGGCTTGCGAGACCAAGTCAATCGCCTAAAGTCGGCATCTGAGCTGCAGCAAAATGAAAGGGTAGCTTGTGATCTCCGCCTTCATGGGGTACCATTTAATCAAGGCGAAGATGTGAGGGCATTGTTTCACACCCTTTGCTTTAACCTTAAAGTTACCCCCACCCCAAGAATTCGAGATATATTCCGGATGAAACCCCCTAGGAACGGTCGTTCTATAGTTGACCCAATTATAATGATCAAGTTTGATAGACTTGAGGACAAGGTTAACCTAATGCGTACCGTGGGTGCACTACGGCGTGAAACGAAAAGCCAGCTTTCTCTAAGTTACGTTGGCATAGATTCGCCCACTCCAATCAATCTGAACGAACAGCTGACTAAAACCAACTATGAGATTTTTAAAGCAGCCATGCACATGAAGCGTCAGAAGGTCCTATCGGCTGTCTTCACTCGTCGAGCAATGGTCCACGTAAAGAAGACGGGCAGTGATCAGGTCCTATGCATTGAGAACATGAAGGCCCTTACCGACATTAATCCTGATCGGCATGAGACACCTGCTGAAACTGACTCTACGAAGGATGGAGCGACACCTAATTTATTTCGTTAATGCAGTTCATCTAAATGTTCTATATGTTCATTTTAAGGTATTATTAGTTATATTTATATTTACTTTCAATTGCAATTTGTATTTTTATTATATTATGTGTGGTACTGTGTGTGTGTTCCAGGTCTTAGCACTTCAAAATACTTATACTTCTTTTACTTATGTCTGCAATCGAGCCTAATCAAAACCTTAACAGCCATGCATTGATCAGAATTCTTTGTAAACAAACTACTGGTCTGAAAATATGTCACATAAATGCGCAAAGTCTGACTAATAAAATCGATGAGTTCATCTGTGTTTCCGAAACTTGGTTCACGTCCGATATCAGTAGTTCATATCTTCGTTGTGCTGATTACAATCTGTTTCGTTCTGATAGAGTAAATCATGCCGGCGGTGTTGCTATTTTTGTCCGTAAACAATTTAAATGTAAAGTTATACGTCAGCAAGAGCTAGAGAGTGCAATAGAATACTTATTTGTAGAAGTACGAGGAACAAATTCTCAAAACATTCTTATTGGCTGTGCCTATAGACCACATCGTACTACTTGCTACTCAGATCTACTTGCCAATCTGACTGCCCTAACATGGACATACAAAAATGTAACTGATACTAGTCTCTGCGCAGAACTATTATCACTCGGACTTCAGCCAGCAAATGTCACACACCCTACCCATTTCACAAAATCCTCACAAACCCTACTAGATGTATTTTTCGTAGATGACGCAAGTAAAATCCTTTTATATGACCAGGTATCTGTACCAGTTTTCTCGCGGCATGATCTTATCTACTTGACGTATAGTCTTAAGCGCTGAAGAATACTCCATAACCTATCGGGCCTTAAAAGATATAAACTATGCGCTACTGGACTCAGAGTGTAACTCTTACAACTGGCAATCATTGTATACAATTCCCAATGTTGATTTACAGTTAGAGTTCTTTAACAACAATATCGAGCTTCTATACAACAAATATGTACCAGTCAAAACAAAAAAAATTAGGCCAAATGAGAACCCATGGATTAGCATGGAAATCAAAAATACAATTAATGCGTGTGATAGGGCCTATAGAAAGTGGAAACGCCTTGAGAATAAAGGTCAATAAGTCATGCTGGTTAGCTAAAAGGAAATTCTATCAACAGAAATTCAATAATGTGTCATCTGGTAAAGAATTCTGGAAAAACATAAAAAGTATTGGAGTAGGAAAACAACGACAAGAGACAGCTTGCCATATTAATGCCAATGAATTAAATAATAAATTTGTGAAATCTCAACCTTTAGTACCTGATCAAACTAACAATCCGTACCTGAACACATTGCCAAACAACAACTGTGATACTAGCTTTAGTTTTGTTTGTGTGAGTCAGTGTGATGTCCTACAGTCCATGTTAAATATAAAATCAAGTGCAATGGGTCTCGATAATATACATACAAAATTTTTACTAATCCTTGTCCCCAAGCTACTTCCATATATAACACACATTTTTAATACAGCAATAACATCTTCTACATTTCCAACATGCTGGAAGACTGCCAAAGTTCTTCCCATACCAAAAATAAAGGGTGAATATAGACCGATATCCATACTTTCCTTTCTATCCAAAGCATTTGAGCGCCTAGTCTCCACTCAAATTAATTTGTATCTTCACGATAACTCACTGTTGAATACACGACAACATGGCTTTCGGAAAACGCGTAGTTGTATGACAGCAATTTTAAAAATTTCAGAGGATATTCGCATGAAAACGTATGACAGGCAAGTTACATTTCTAACACTGCTAGACTATAGCAAGGCTTTCGACACTGTCGATCATTTTATTCTGTGTACTAAGTTAGAAAAACTATATAATTTTTCAAACCCAGCTACAAGCTTGGTAAGAACATACCTAATGGGCCGATCTCAATGTGTTGTAACGGAGTCTGAGACCTCAGACTTTTTATTTACTAAGCGTGGTGTCCCCCAAGGGTCGGTCCTTGGACCATTACTGTTTTCGATATATGTGAACGATCTTCCAAATGTCTTGTCTAATTGTGAAGTCCAGATGTATGCTGACGATATGCAAATGTATGTGAGTCGTCCATATAGCTGTATATCTGAATGTATTGATGTCAGTAATAGTGAACTTAAACTAGTTAGCAATTGGGCTATGAATAACGGTCTTCAAATAAATCCAAAAAAATCCAAATAAACGCACCATTGCAAAGGCTAAAGATTGATACTGATGAGATTGAATACGTAAATCGAGCTAACAACCTCGGAATTGTGTTCAACAGCACTCTTTCGTGGTCCAATCATATTAACTATATAGTTGGTAAGACGTATTGTCAACTACGTCAATTAAAACTGATCCAGAATATTTTACCAACCCATAGTAAAATGGTATTAGCAAAGTCGATTATAATCCCTTCATTATTATACTGCATTGAAATATTTGGAAAATGTGACTCAATAAGTATGAATAAGTTAACCGTAGCATACAACAATATAGCAAGATTTATTTTCAATATTAAACCACACGTTTCAATTTCAAGTCATGCTAAACAAATCTTTGGACTAGACTTTTCCACATTAGTTGAATTTAGGACACTAATTCTCCTTCACAAAATAGTCACGACCAAGGAACCGAATTACTTGTTTTCGTTTCTCAACTTTGCACAATCAGCCAGAACGAATAATATAATTCCCACAAGAATCAACTTTTCCTCAAGTGAAAATCACTTCTTTGCATGGGCTGTTAAGCTTTGGAATAATTTACCACACAGTTAAAAGAATACAAGAAGTGCTAGACAGTTTCGGAAAGAATTATTATTAATGTTAAAAAATAACTAACCCACACCCACAACCACACACAACTAATTATAAATCCAAGAACTAACTATAGATAAGAATTAAAAATTGTACTACGGATAATAATCAAAACTTGCAAATATGTTTAAGTAATTCTGTAAAACTTTCTGTAAGATTGTAAACTTTGTTTTGTGACTAGTGCTTTATTATTAAGTTAATTTGTTAACTTTAGCGCTAGGAAGATAAATAAATAAATAAATAACTAAATAACTAAATGTAACTTTTCTAAAAATCAATATTTTTCAAAAGTGTAAAAGCAGAAAGTTGCTTACATCTACTGAGCATATTTCTGTAAAATTTGGAGTCGAAACGATTTGTTCTTTAATGTAACTTCCCCAAAAATCAATATTTTCTAAAAGTGTAAAAGCAGAAAGTTGCTTACATCTTACAAGAGCCATCCTTTCCAACTGACGGCACCACTAAAAACAATACAAAACTAAAACAAAACAGCAGCATTTAATGTTATCTGGTAATATTATAGTTTTCTACACAAAATCAACCATAACAATTAAAATTCTTAAATAAAAAAAATTTGTCACCATACAATATTAAATGTTCGTCACAATACCCTACAAGGTACACTTGGAGCAAAAACGGTGTCATTCCCAAACGGCGCAAAATAAAAAATCGCCAAGTACCAAAAACTGTTGATAAAGATCTCATTTATACGTGTATATATTTATTTGATTTTATTTTCAACACATCTTCACTCTGGCACTGCTGAAACACAAATAAATTGAATAGGTTTGCTAATTTGCGCGCCACGTTTTCAGAAAAAAAAAACTTCACGAAGAAATTACGGGACTTCTTATTAATATTACTGTAAAAACATTGTCGACACGATAAGGGGAGACGACTACATTTATTTGGAATTTTCGTCGTGATATGATATCGTCACATTACCCTATTCGTCACATTACCCTACACTCCCCTAAATATTGAATCTAATTTTCCCTTTACCTTTTTACTATTTTAATACTATATTGCCATTATATTATATTGCAATTAT
>JBAMCJ010007496.1:0-24335 GCA_037075205.1 Drosophila prostipennis
TATTACCTGTAAAATAAGTCTAAGATGATCAAAATCGGTTTGCCAAACAGAGATAGAAAATAAAAAAAGGGCCAAAAATTGTTTTTTACTTAAAAAATTGACGTCACTAAAAAAAATTATGAGTGCCCATTTCTATCGAGAGATATTCTTACCAGAAAATTAAGAGTTGTCTTCAAGTAGGGCGACGTCGATTTTTGTAAACTAGTGTATTAATAGTCCAATATTTTCTATCATTTTAAAAAATATGCTATAAAATTTCACAAGGGTTCTTTATTGTTATTTTAAAAAAAAACTGAATATTGGGAAACTAACTTTTAACTAGTTGACCAACTTTATCGAAAATTCATCCTTTAAAGTCTACGGAAGTTTCCTGTTTAAAACAAGTTTTACACACTCCGAGACCTCGAAGGGGAAAACATAACAAAATATAATAAAGAAGTATACAAATACGAAAAATTTCGCTGTGGCAACTTGGGCTAAAGTAATTATTTTTAATAATTGACTTGGTGTTCGCTACATTATTTTTTGTTCGGCCAGCTTTCCGCTTGCCACCCGCTTCCTCCTTGGCCTGGAAAATGTTTGAACTTTGAACTAATTTGGCAAAGTTTTGGCGCTGTGTCCGTGTATGCATGTGGCTCCTCCTCCGTGGCCGTGACTCTGGCAGCTGTTTGGCCAAAAGCCTCGCTGCCGCTGACCTACAGACCGCAGTGAGCGTGGCTCGAACTAATTAAATTTATGGGTCTGGCCAATTTTTATGCAGCTGCAAAGTAGAAATTTGAATTTAATCTTAAACAAATGCTAATTAGATGGGGAAGTGCACCTTCAAGCTTTGCAGGAGTCATAAGTTCATTAAAATATTTCAAATTCTTTAATGAGATTAGAAAATACTAAACATGTTTTAAAATTTCGTAAAATCTGTAAAGTTATGACTAAATGATTATACTTCCCAAAACACATTTCATAAAATAACTATCACATCGAATCAAAACACCCCGATTTTTATCCAATTTCATTTCTATTTATGGTTCCGTAACTGGACCAATTAACTGTCGATACACTTTTACAATTTTCATGCTCTAGGACTGGGTATGATCTCGCCAAATCTACAATCAATTAGCTAGCCTTTTAGCTGAAAGAAAATTCTGGAAAGTTTATCATTATTTTTCACGAAAATGGAGTTTAATCAATACGCTGACGCAGCTCTCACCTCTTTTTTAGAGACCTAGGATTTTCCTATAGAAAATGAACGATGGTACAACAAAAGGGAAGCACTTAAAGATAGTTGTAATCTCCGACAGCCATATCAGATGTGGGCGGCGGCGAGGTCCGTAAATTATTGGAGTTTCCGCCAATCCTCGCTTGGAGCTCGCCGAGAAAATCATTGAAGTAAAGACCAGGCACAAAGAACTCTTGCAGGTGAAGCACGAGGCTATAGGTGAAAGCGCTACCGTCGAGGATTTCGGGCGTACTTGGGTCGAACGCCGAAGCACAGTGGAACGCAAGCCCATCGATGGGAAAAACGCAGCCGAGTATCAGAGCTTTAAACGATTCATTATAGCCTAATCCTCAAAGGCAGGACCAGAACCTTAGTATCAATGTCTTCTCACGGTACGATCTGTGGACCAAGACTCTCATCAGTCATCATTCATAGGGATTCGCTGCCCAGTTTTTTAATTAATTCAAATTGGCCAATAATATCTGCTAAACCAAATATTTGTATATACACAATCTTAATAGTTTAAGTAATTTATTTTTCAACAAATGTCGGTATTTATTAATTCAAATCATTTTAAATTTACAGTTTATAAATTGATATAAATTAAGGAAAAATCAGTCAAGCAGCTTCATTTTAAATTGAACTTCCCTTCATTAAAAAATCTGTTTTTAATTTACTTAATTGTCAAAAAAAGTCAGGTAATCCATTTAATCACATAGAAAAGTAGCTAACTGAAATGACCGAAAAAAGCTTGCAAATTGTAGTATATTAAATTAAATAGGTTTAACTATAAATATTCGAATGCAAATGACGACAAACAATTGAAAATGAATTGCGTTCGAGTCTAATTAGATAACTTAAACAAATACATGTGTAGCATAATTAATTTGCATTTTCCAAATATTTCGCTCATTATTTGCTCGCCCCTTATACTCACCCATTTTTCTTTGTTGCCAGTTAATATATAACAAATTATGTACACAAGCTGCAAATATTTAGCAATTAAAACCCTGAACGCAAAACAGTCGATAAAATTATAAATTGCAATTCGATGCCATGGCAGAGGAATATGTGGGCGAAGAATTTAATTAATTCGAAATTTGTGTAGTTAGCAGATGATGACTTTTGACCTTTGCGATTTTATGTTCGGTGTACAACATTTAATGTAGTTCCTCTGCGTAGAATTTCCTGAGAACTCCCACACATTCCGTAGAATTGTATACATGTAAAAAACGTCCCGTCACCTCCATTGGCATAATTAGCACAGAAGCTCCTAAGTCCTCTGCTCCTTTGGACCTTTACCATTTACCGTGTTTTGTCCTCCCAGGAGTTTTGAAATGCACACGCGACCAAAATAAATTAGCGCCCCGACACGAACGAAAGTAAAGGCATTAAACCGATCGCCTGGCATAAGCGGAGCTCCCCAAAGAAAAGCTGGCAGGTGGGTACAATTTGTGTGGTTTTTATTAGTGTTTAAATTTAAGTACTTGAACAGAAGAATTGGCAAAATATTTATAGAGCTTTATTGTACTTTTTTTAAAAATACGTTTGTAAAATATTTAAAATACCTATAATATTAATACATTTAATTTTAAACACTTTTCTAGGCAACTTTATCAGTTTTTATTACGCAAGTGCTTACAATTTTATGGAGCTTATAAACATTATAATAAAATATGAATATTGCTATAAATATTTAGAGATCCATTATTAGCAGAGGTTTTGACTGATCTTAGTTGCCTTCTTATCAAAGCTATTTATTTTTAAACTTAAAACTTAAACTTAAACTTAACTTAAATTTCTTTAACAGATTTTTTAACTAACGAGGATTTATTTATTTTTACAAAAAAGCTTTTCTTCCACTTAGAATTTCACATGATTTTTCTTCTAACATTTCAGAAAAATACCCAAAACAATCACATCTGAGGTAAAGAGGGCGGGAAAGTCCCAAAGCAGACAGACGGTAAAAAATATTTGCATTTGCTTTGGCTTTAGTTGAGGCATTACCCCCACCAATTGTCCCCCTTTTTCCACACTTCCATTTCCAGCTCAAATTTTCCTTTTCCCTTGGTGGCGTCACATGCGTTGGCTTTTCTTGCGTTTTAGTGTAATTTCCGCAATAATTTCCGACCACATTTTATGCCTTTGCTTACACTAGTTCACAATTTTTGATTTTTTTTCTATATAAACGCTGGGACCCATTTTTTTCGTTTACTATTGGGTCACTGATCACGATGAAAAAAATAAAAAAATTTTCCAAAGAATCGTTTTGGAGATATTTGAAAAAGCTAGATTTTTGAGCACTTGTTTTATTAAATGTAACAGTTCTCAAAAACCGATGGTCAAAAAAATTTTTATTTGGCACCTTTCGAAAGAAAATAGATGCACCTTTCCGAAAAGGTATGGCGCTTTGTGATCGGACCGAAATTGATGGACATATAGCGTCTGAAAGTTTCAAAAAAGTTTCATTTTTGGCTTTTATTTTTCATAGCTAGTTTTTGATAATTTTTTAATAATATTAATAAATATTTTTAAATTATTTTGAGTATGCAGATCTAAAGGGCCGTTAGTCCCAAAAAGTTGAGGCCGAATATTGGCAAATCGGGAGAACATTCTAGGAGATATGCATACTTTAGTAAAATGACTCAAAGTCATCTCAAGTCAGCAGTGGTACCAAAAATGTTTTTCAGGGGAAGTCGCCTGTTTTGCGATTTCCAATTTCGAGAAACGATCAAAATAGTGTCATGTAATGTATGTATACTTGATTCAAAGACATTTAATTAATTTAAAATAAAAATCGAGAAAGAAAATCTTTCGATTTTTTCGACAAAAGTATGGTTTTCGGTAAACACCTAGCCCCGTTAAGAATCATCCGAAGCACAAAAATGTTATGGATGGTCGCTTTAAGAGGTGTATTTCTTATTTTTTTAGTACTTAACATTTTAAAACCAGTGTCTTTTTAAATAACTATATTTGCAAGAAAACATGCAAAAATAAAAATGTTTTTGGTAAGAACCGACATATAAAGTCAAGCTCTAGCTTCGGATGATTCTTAACGGGGCTAGGTGTTTACCGAGAACTGTTACATTTAATAAAACAAGTGCTCAAAAATCTAGCTTTTTCAAATATCTCCAAAACGATTATTTGGAAAATTTTTTTATTTTTTTCATCGTGATCAGTGACCCAATAGTAAACGAAAAAAATGGGTCCCAGCGTTTATATATTTTGGCTGTAAACTAGTGTTATCTATCATTTGCCGTTTACATCATTCAATTATCTTCAAAAAAAAGTCAAAAGGCGCCACTGTGCGTCGGCAGATTGATGACTGGTAAGCAGACTGACGGTCTGGTTGCCAAATTGCAATTAATTATGTAGGTCGATGAGTCTTAACAAAGTGTTTAAATACAAATAAAATTATTAATTTCCTTTCAGGCAATGCAAAATTTGTCGAGTTTAAAATTAATAATTTTCGATCAAATGTGGAATCGGAAAATAATAAGTTACTTCGCTACTTTTGTATTGGAGGCCAATCTTTTCGTGTGTGTACAAATGTTTTCTTTTTATTTAAAACAAAAAATTTGAAAACAACAAATTCCGTTTTACAAACACGATACATATTTGTATACGTTGTAACTGATAGAAAGTATAAAAATGCACTACTTTTACTTAGACCACATTCATTTATTATATAGCTCTGCCACAAGCCTTCTGATTCTCGCTCCTGAAGGATCTTCTAAAAAGGTTGTTTACACAAAGGTTTTCCAAAAAACGCGCCAATAAGAAAGTCCTGACAACCGTACTCCAAACTAATTTTAAGCGAACGAAGTCGCTCCGGGTATAGCTAGTTTATTTAATTTAATTTATTTATTTGTTTTATCCCGATGCGACAAGACTATGTCTTATAAATTATTACATCGGTCACTTTGGAAAAAATAATAATAGTGTATTTTACAAAACTTAAAATCTAATACAAAATTAATAAAGAGGAATACAAACAAGAGAGAACGCTATAGTCTGGTTGGTGTCCCGACTATCTAATACCCGTCACTCGGCTAAAGGGAGTGCGAGGGAGATGGATATATAAACTTTGACGAATGGTTTTTAACGAATGGTCCGATTAAAAAAAATTCTTCTACATTTCGAACAGAATTGCATTTATACTTATCCAAAATCTTTAAATCTTTAAAATCTTTATCCAAAAAGTCTTTAGTATCGTTTGTGGGCGATTATGGGTGATAGTGGGAGTTAGAGGGGGCGTGGCGCTCGGCTGAAATAAACTTGCGCTGCGTAGGAAGCCCAAGAATATGTGTTGGTAATCCCAACATTCTAGTACTTTTGTAGTTTCCGAGATCTCAGCGTTCATACGGACAGACGGACAGACAGACATGGCTAGATCGACTCGGCTAGTGATCCTGATCAAGAATATATATTCTTTATGGGGTCGGAAACGCTTCCTTCTAGCTGTTACATACTTTTGCACGAATACAATATACCCTTTTACTCTACGAGTAACGGGTATAATAATAAACAAAAGAAAAATTAGTTACATCTAAGATTAAATAATTAAAATTAAACAGATAGAGTACAAGTTTCAAGTAATTGGTAAGATCTTGTTTAAATTGCGTTGCGTTCCTCAAGTTTTTAATATTATTAGGGAGGTCATTCCAGTAGCGTATAGCCTGAACGAAAAAATGTTTTTCAGCTATTGATAGCTTTAAGTAAGGGGGTTCGTTTGATACAACGACTTTGTGGAGCAATAGAAGGGTTCTAAGTTTAATCCATGACTCAAAGCTTAGTCCAAAGATGTTCGTAGCGTGTCTTGTAACGTGGTCTCTACGGTTCAGGTTAAAAATATATCGAGCAATCGAATTAAACGCTACTCTGAGTCTTCGCATGCGTAAAGCATCACAGTATGAAAAGATTTCCATGCCGTAAAAGAGAACCGGGATTAAACAAGTCTTCGCCACCAGCATCCTGATGTTCTGAGAGATAAGTTTCTGGGATAAGGAAAGCTGTCTAAGCATGCCAAACGTTTTTCCAGTAGCTTTAATGATTTGATTGGTTCAAGTTAAGGTTGTATTGAATTCGATTCCAAAATTTATGGCTTGCTCAACAAACTCTATTTCTACGTTATTAACGAGAACTTTGGGAAGATGCATTCGATTAAAGGGTTTTTTATAGATTATTAGACACTTTGTCTTGGTTGGATTCAATCTAAGCCCATTTGCTTCGGCCCAGCAGTTTATTTTCTTGATTTCGTTATTGCTTATTGAAACGCATTCGTTGACTAGGTTCAGGGGACGACTAACATATAATTGGACATCATCTGCGTATAAATGGACATCACAATCGGACAGACATTTAACAACGGCCCCAAGACCGACCCTTGTGGGACTCCCTGAGATACTCCTGGTTGAGAATTTTGTGCTAACATAGATGGCTACGCCACCGGCATGACTAAGCCTATCGGATCTGAACAATTCATAACCTTCACACATAAAAGGAACATCACTAAATCCGTTAACAGAAACACAAACAACGTCAACATTGGAACCCACAAATAATTCTCTAAACTCATCCATTTTGTTTACTAAGCTTTGAGCATTTATGTGGACATTCTTAAGACCCTCCTTTCTGAGCAGGCTGCTTCGCTATATGGCTAGGGGTCATTCCACGTGAAACGTGACAGGCCAATTTGGGTCAAATCTCAGAATCAAGCGAAACTTTTTTTTTCGATAGAGGATTGAAATATAAGGACCGTTTTTTTTTTTTTTTTTTAACTCTTACCGTTTATTTTTTAAAAATATTTTTTGAATTAAGCTCCGATTTTTAACATATGCAGCACTTGAGACTCGTTTAAGTTATTTTAATAATTCCAATGCCACTTTGTGGCATATCATAATATCTTTCAGAAAAATATTTTTAAAAATTTTTAAATTTAAAATTAAGTATTTTTTAAGAAAATTTAAAACTAGAAAACTTCTGTACGCCGGAATACACGCGGTTTCCGAATAAAAAAATTATCGCCATATTGCTTCATCAATTCTTCACAAAGTGGTAAAATAAAATTTTTGTAATTGCAAGACGTACTAGTAAAGACAGCGATTTTAGTTTGGCGACTTTGCATGGATTGGAATGACCCCTATATAAACTGCATTGTTAGATTTTAAAGATACACGGAACACGCAACTATGGGTTTGAAAAGCACAAGCATCAATTAAAGCTAATATGATCATTTGACTAGATAAATTACTCTTAAATACTACAGGTAAAGAGAGGAGAGGGCTATGGGATAACTTAGTTCCGAAAGTTCTGACCCTCAATGTGCTCTTCGTCAGGCGGACAGTAAGTGAAATAGAGGGATTCAGCGGGAGTAATCGCAGCAAGCTGTTCGATCTACTGAATGATCACCAAGCAGGTGAATGCTCAGTTGTTGTTGATTTGATCGCCGGTAGGTGCCAAGTGCGCGTAGAAGGGCTAACTTTTCCCTCGTGGTTTCCAATTATACAATGATTAAAGGGTCGACCAGCGAACTTTGCATTTTTCGAGCCCTGAAAATATCGCGAACTCTTGGGGTTGGCACCAGGCCCACCGCGAAACACAGCTTGTTGAAGAGCGATCCAAGCCTTTCCCCTTCAACAAAAGGAACCCCATGCATACGAGCTTTCCTTCCAAGGCTCCAACTTGGATTTTCAGAGACCGTAGTTCTGTGACCTCCTGCTCCAGTAGCGAAAGTCGATCGGCCATCTGCTTCATCTCGGTGGTTACATCCAACAGTCTTGCCTGCAGCACCTTGAGCATTCGATCCTCAGCTTCCCGCATGGTGGCCTTGATCAGAGTGGCCTGTTCATCGAAACGGCTGTTGATCGCCGCGATTAAGATTGGGGAGGTGGTGTCGATGGTGGCATCTGAAGGTCGGCCTCGCTTTTGGATTGCGCCCGAGGTCTCCTTCAGGCGTTTTCCTTCCCGCAGAACCATCTCAAAAGTGCGAAAAGTTTTGCTATTGTTTCCAGTGTCGTTTATTTTATTTTGTTTTGTGGTCCGCTTCCTTGTTGTTTGAGTGTTTTGTTTTGCTCTGTTGAGTGGTTTGGAGCAAGCGGACTCTAAATTAAGGTGGTTTGTGTGCGGTCGCGTTAAAGCAAAAGTGTTTTTATTATTGTGGCTTTAATATTATGTTGTCCGATGGTTTTTGAACAAATTGACCGACTAGTATGGCTGGATAAAGATTTGAGAAGGTTTTTGCCAAGTAGAAGTTTATTCAAACGCGAAAAAACTAGACCTTAGAAGAGCGCGGAAAAAACACGACCTTTGTCCTCGTGTTAGAAATCCATTATATAGCTCTGCCTCAAGCCTTCTGATTCTCGCTCCTGAAGGATCTACTAAAAAGGTTGTTTACACAAAGGTCTCCAAAAAACGCGCCAATAAGAAAGTCCTGACAACCGAACGAAATCGCTCCGGGTATAGCTAGTCCCTAAAGATTATAAAGTGAAAGAACGATTTTTAAGGGGATACGACCACAGCCCAAACCATAAGAGCTAGATCAGCCAAATTTTTGCACAGTATGCCATTGGGGGCGTAAGCGCCCACAGCTCCCCAGTGGCCCCAAACAGCTCCAACATCCATATTTTCAGCAAAAAAAATAAATTATTTAATCATTACATTCTAAAGCGTTGGAATTTCGAAATTTGGATTTTGCAGAATTTTAGGTTTTGAAAAGGCCTAATTAGAAATCTAAAAGAAATTTCGATATCCCCCATAATTTGGGGGCTACATTTAAAATTAACTTTCCGATTTTAAAAAGATAAACCGCTGCTCCGATCAAGATGATTTTTGGATCATTAGTTATTTTATGGCCCAAATGCTTAAGTTTAATTTTTCAAGTTCTTAACTTTTGTTTAAGTATTTTTAACGAATTTATTTAGACTTTGTAAGTTATTGTGTTGCATTTTGTGGGAGCCTGCCGAGAGAGCGAAACCCAGAGAGCGGATGCCAAGAGAGCGAAGTCCGAGAGAGCAACAGCCAAGAAAACTGATGTGGGGGAGGGGTAGTGCTGTGAGGAAAAGGGGAGGGGAAAAGGGCAATTTAAGTTAAAGTTTGTTTTGTATTATAAAAACTTTATTGCTGCTCTGCTCCGATCAATATCATTTTCGATCAATTAGGTAATATTAGGTTATATTTTTCAAAAAGTATTTTTTATTTTTTATCAGAAGTAAGAGCACTATTTAATTTCCGTAATGGAAGAAAATAGAAAATTACTACAAACGCAAAGCCAAGTTCCAAGTTAAGTATTAATCATAAGATTCGAACTCTTGACCAAATACGTTTGTACATATATATACATGTACAATACAATACATACACACAATGTGTGTTTATGTTACTACTTTAAAGTAGATAAGGTGTTTAAATACAAATAAAATTATTAATTTAGGGCAATGCAAAATTTGTCGAGTTTAAAATTAATAATTATCGATCAAATGTGGAATCGGAAAATAATAAGTTACTTCGCTACTTTTGTATGGGAGGCCAATCTTTTCAAGTGTGTACAAATGTTTTCGTTTCATTGAAAACAACAAATTTGAAAACAACAAATACCAATTTACAAAGAAGTATACATATTTGTATACGTTGTAACTGATAGAAAGTATAAAAATGCACTACTTTTACTTAGATCACATTCATCCCTAAAAATTATTAAGTAAAAGATGTAAAGGGGCGCTTGTCGCAAAATCCTTAAATATTGTGACAGCCCAAAAGCAGGCTTGCGGTCCTATATCATTTGTCCAGACTCGTAACTGCCCACTTATTTTAGACCAAGATGTTAGGTCGGATAGCTATCGTTAAGCTAAGTGAAAAACATACCAGCTGACGACTGTCAAAAAAGTGCATCGTGGTTACCAAAAGAGACCGGAAGAACATAGAAGAATCAGTTTGGGGGTATATAAAGGCCTCACCCACACAATTCGACCTCTTTTCTCGTGTTAAACTCCTGACTAGTAGTTCCAGAATTTGCTTTACGAGATCAAAATATTGTTCAAGTTTTTTGTGTGCCAATCACAGGTAACGAAACCCTTAAAAGCTAATCTGTTTGAGTTTAGGCTGAAATATTTCTGTTTTATCAGATAATTGGCACATAGTATTGCGTCGAGTCCGTCAGAAGGGAAAGCTTTATTAAGGCCACCAATTCTACCTACACGTGGATAGCTTCAGTTAGCTGGAAGATTAAGGAATTCAAGAAATATATGCACGAATTACCACCATCAGCCGCATCAGGAATATCGTACCCAATATCTCCTAATTTTTGGTCGCCATGTGAAACAATAAACCTTAACTTTACCCGCGTGCGGTCTAACCTAACCAGTGCAAACGGGAAAATAACCGGCAAAGTCTCGGCCTCACAACTACATATCTTAGGGTACACGCCGGTCGAAACTGTAAATGTAGTGTAGAAGAAACCAAATTAGATCAGTTCTCATATAAAATTACATTGGCCGAAAGTGCCCCCAAATAGTTACGTAACCAGCACATACGAAAGCGAAAGCTAAGTTTTTATGCTGAGTCCAATTCAGCTCCCTTTAATCTATATCACTATGGACGGCAGTCCATGTAGTGACAAAGAGCACCAGGAGAGTGTGCGAAGGCGACTACTATATATACACGAAGAAATGAAAATCTGCTGTGATAGTCCGATCGTAATGAGTAATACACCAAATTAAAGGTATTGCTAAAACTTAAAGGATTGCATACCAAGACCTCAAGAAAATCAATTGGTTTGGGAGGGAGAGCGGTGAAAGTGTAAAAGTGAAAATTTAGAAATTTCGATCTGTTGGGGCCGTTGGGGATAATTGGCTCCCGGACTATGTTAGTTGTATTGCTACTGAAAATGCGCTTAATATGAGGGGTCATATCATATCGGACGCTCCGTTCAAAAGTTGTAGCCAAAATAAGATTTTCTTCTTCTTCTCAAAATGAAAATTTAATTCTGTTTGTCAGTTTGTCAGTTTGTCCAAAATATGTTTTTTAAGTTCTGAAAATTTGATATGACGTTCATCACATCGATATAAAAAACTTTTGTTCTACCACTTTTGGAAAAACCCGCTAGTTTAGCGGGAAAACAGCTATAAATAGCTATAATTCGGAAAGCCGTAACTTCTATACTACTAAAGCTACAGACTTGTGCTGCAACTTGTTTGAAAGGTATTTTTAAATGCTATAAACGCTTTCTATATGCAATTTGTGTAAATGTAATAGTTAAAAAGATATAAACAAAAGAAAATTTGTTTAAACTTTTTTTTTAGCTTTTTTTAAATTTTCTCAAAAACGGCTCTAACGATTTTCCTTACAACTTTAAACTGTATAGCCCTTGAGATTCCTTAAATTTTGGTATATAACACATTACTGTAAAAAATCACGTTTAAAAGTTATTAAGAAACGAAAATAGCCACTTTTGCCAGCTCATAACAATTAATGCTGCCTAAGGGCCGTTCACTTACGAGCCAAACAGATTTGGGCCAAAAAAAATTTTTACATTTTTGATTTGCCTGAAAATTTTTTTTACATGTTCTATTCGGAAAATGAGCAATCACGTGTATTAGGATTTGTCCGAAAAAAAATTATTTTTTTAGTTAGAATTTTTTAAAGTTTTCCAAAAATTGACAAATTTGAAAAAGTACCCTCTCATTGAAAATCTTTATCTCCGGTTATATGAATCCGCGTGACTTCATGTGTTTTGATTTAATTCTTCTAAAACCTCTTCTTTAAAAAAAAAATGTTAAAAAAAATAAGTTTTTATTTTCTTAAAAATAAAAACAAATTAAGATTCTAAAAAATTTTGTATTTAAATTTTTTTTTATAAATCAATATATGCGCCATATTGTTAGTTACAATCGATTTTTGTAAACAGTTGGAGCCATTTTTAGTTTTTAAAATATCGATTTTTTTTTAAAATGGCCTCTGCTTTTTTTATGAAAACACGTTGCAGCAAGTAGGGCTACTCTCTCACTCACAACTGTATTTTAGGGTCAAGGAATCGGTAAAATTGTTTAAACCGTTCCATTATACAATTATTAACTTTAATAAATAAAAAATAAATAAATAAATAAATTAATAACTAAGTTATATGGGGATGACTTTTGGTCATGGTATGAGGTATACTAATATGTAAATTAAACCCAGGGTATAAATTGTCCCTTTAAAAACTTCTGATATCAAACAAAAACACCTCTTAACGAGGTAAAAAAAATAGTGACGACCGCACCTTCAATATACAAAAGATCTGATATCATATTTTGTGACGAAAAATAATTTTACATTCGAAAATATAAAAACACTTTTGTGTTCCTGTGTTATTACTTTATCATATAGCTCCCATAGGAATAATCGGGGAAAAAAATTTTAAAAAATGATATCTTGGCTGTTTTTGAACCTATAACCTCCTACTTTTGGAAATGCCATTTTTTATCTAATTCTGAATTTCGAATAAAATTTTTTCAAAATCAGACGACTATATCATATAGCTGCCATAGGAACGATCGGAAAATTAATGGGAATATAATAGGAAATAAATTATTGCTTCGTTGACTTTTATTGTATTCTCTTCTACTCTGGAATATGACTCTTTTTAAATGTTTTCGAATTTCGATTTTAATTTTATCAATATCGAACTACTATATCATATAGCTGCCATAGAAACGATCGGAAAATTAGTGATTATTAGGAATTATCTGCAAGGGTATATAAGCTTCGGCTGGCAGAAGCTAGCTTCCTTTCTTGTTTTAATTTATTGTGCTATCGAATTCCAATGTCATTCTATGCCAGGTTAATCTTCTTCTCAAGAATTCGCGATTATCAAAATTCTACCCTTGACTTAGTTAACATGGAGGCATAACAAAATCAAAACCGCGACTCCTCAGAAGAATTCTTCTGATGTACTATAAAAACTTTTAATACTAAAATTAAATAAAAATATATAAAAAAACTCTGAACTATTTGGTTCGATTTTTTTCTGGTTCGCAAGCGAGATATTTCAAAAAAAATTTTATTTTTAAAAGTTTCCTAAGGACTTTTTTAAAATAATGAAAGTCACGGACTGCTTTTTATGTTTGACTTTTATTTAATTCTTTTAATAATATTTATTCTCTGAAAGAAAAATAAAAGTCTCAAAATAACTTTTATTCTGTGTGCGTTTGAATAAATTGAAGAAAAACAATTAAAAACAAAGATAATAATTTGGATTACATTTTTTTATATCTTTTGAATACATATTAACAAAAAAAATTGTTTACGTAAATTTTTAGGTTAACTTAAAATTTAATAATCAACTTTAACTTCATATGAAATAGGTATATGTGCATATTAAATAAAAATTCAAAATACTGTCCTAAAATTTTATAGGACATTTTTTTTTAACTTTTTAATTTTTAATATGTTTTTCTTTTTTAATAACAACTTGATTAATACGTTTAAGCATTGATGGTGCCAAATTTTGCTTCCATTCTCATAAACTTTATTGGATAATATTCCCCAAAGATCTTCTATTGGGGTTAGATCCGGATTGATCGCTGGTCATTGCAAAAAAGGTAGCTTTCTAGCTGCCAAAAAGTCCTTTGTTTTACGAGCCGTGTGGATTAACGCGTTGTCTTGTTGAAATATCCACTCATCTCCGTAAATGTCTCAAGCAAATTCGATGAGTACTGTTTCTAGCAACTCTATTTATATTGTCGCATTTGTTCTAGTTGGTTTAAAACAAAGGGGAGACTTCCCAGCATACCCAAATCCTGATTATATCATCAATGAACTTCGACCGTTGTTTCGATTACGGCACCTTGTCGTGGTTGCCATTTATCGCGCCAATACTTTTGACAAGAGTCAGGGCCGTCTAAATTCCATTTTTTTTCGTCTTAAAATATATTTTTTTAAACTCCTCAGACGAAAAAAATTGGGTCTTCTCAGCAAATTGTAGACGAGCGGTTATGTGGCGCTTTTGCAGCCTTAGCACAGCTTCGCGGGAAGCATATGTAACCATTTCGTTCTCGTTCAAAATTTAGTTTATACGTCTTTTGGATATGTCAAGCTTCAGTTGACCTAAGATCTCCGTGCAAGACTTGTTGTTCTGAACAGATAGACGGTGAATTTGCCTCTTGCACCGTGCGTCGATTTCAGTGGGCCTACCGCTTCGGCTAATTTTTCTTGATTTTTAAGAAAGTTACTAATTGTGTTTCAGTGCCTATTTAATCTGTAAGCAAAATAGGAAATGAATTGGCCTGATTCGGCCAGTCCTTTGTTCATACCGCGATCTTTCTTTGACAAATGTGTCTCACGAGGCATTCTACAGAAAAATTAAAATTTTAATAATTATTTTATTCTAAAATAATGTTACTTACGTTCTGAAGATTATATAACCTTTTTAAATCACTTTCTCAGCTTAGTCGCTATTAGTAGCACAATAATATCGTTTTGCACATATACTTATTTCCTATGAAAATCGCAAGTTCCAGCACATGTTATTAAAAACGGTACAAAGAATGAAGCCCAAAGAGGACCATTGAAGTGGACGATCTTCATAATAAATCGGAATACAAACTTGCATACCTACAAAAACTGTACCGTTAACTTTAGAGAAAATATAAGCAAATTAAAAAGTGCTCACATACTTCTTTCCCTGAGGTATAAATGTTTATTTGACCGCTTTGATTTAAGGCTTTTTACTATTTTAACACCCGTTCTAAATTTACAATTTAGCACTTCTAAACTGAATATCAAAAATTCCTTCGGAAAAGTTTTGCCTTAAACTTCAACGATTCCTTTTATGGTTTTATTAAAGCTCTAGCCATCTTACAAACTAAGAAACTAATCAAAAGTTCGATTTTGTATCCAATTTAATTGTGTCCATAAGCAAAATACGTTTTCATACAAATTTTCAACAAATGATTCCGTCTCCCTCCCTCTCCCTCAGACTTGCATATGCCTGTGCTCCCTTAAAAATATAAAACAAGAGAGAGCGAGAGAGAAAAATATAAAGGGAGTGTGAGGGAGATATAAAACTTTGATCGCGCATAACTTTTTAACAAATGGTCCCATTTGAAAAATTTCTTCCACATTTCCATAGGTATTGATTAGCACAATAAAACTGCCTTTTTACTTATCCGAAATCTTTAAAGGTGTGGGCGCCAGACACCTTTTAAAATCGTTAAGGGCGATTGCACTCCAAGGAACTCCAAGAATCTGCATGCATGCCATTCTTCTAGCTTTTATAGTTCCCGAGATCTCAGTGTTCATACGGACAGACAGACTGACATGTTTAGTTCGATTAAGAATATATATACTTTATAGGGTCGGAAATGCTTCCTTCTCCTTGTTACATACTTTGGCACGCATTCACTATACCATTTTACCCTACAAGTAACGGATATAATGAGCTTTAATACTGCTTTAATTTCTGTAGACTTATTTTTTATAGTTATTGGTGAGTCCACCCCCCACCACAGTGCCCCAAAAACTCTTTCTCTTTAGAACCAATCGATAACGTCTTTTCGCTAAAATTATAATAAATGTATAAAAAACGACCGCTTAAATTTCCTATTTTTACTATTTTTAATACCCGATTTAAAAGTAGCCGTTATATCCAGCATACGCTTGCAAGTTATCCAACCCGTGAAACGGTTCCACTTATGGAATTAATAAACAAATTTTTAAATTCAATCTCAGCTACATTGCCTTTGCCTTTGTTTAAGATTCTGCCTTCTCCTTTTTTATTAACTTCCAGGTCCGCGCTTGACCGTCCTGCTAAGATAATAAACCAATCGTAAAGTAAACACCAGTGTTGGGACATACCTAGATACTTTTACCTAGGTACGTACCTAGGTACAATTTAGTAGTACCTTTTACCTTACCTAGGTATACAAAAAATGGGGTGCCTTTTACCTTACCTAGCTACAGATTTTTATATACCTTGGGAATTTTTAAGGTACTTACATGGGTATTAAACATTGCTCTGATTGAAAATAGCCAAATCTGACTGCGACACTGAAATAAGCTAAATCCACCACATCTACACGTCATTGTACACGAACGTTTCGTTTCAAAATTGTAATAGTCGGAACGCAGTATTAAAAGTCACTGGAACTTAGCCATTCTCATGTTTGTTTTGTGAAGTTACCTTTGCATTGCAATTTTCAAGACAGACATGGCCGAAAAAGAAAATTTAAATGAGAAAGTGTTGCAAACAATATTAAATGGCAAATTTTTTAACCCGGACGGCTTATATACGATTTTAAACATTTAAATATTTCGGAAAAGTAAAAATGCAGTTTTGTTCTGCTTATTAATACCTATCGAAATGTAGAAGACATTTTTTAAATCGGACCATTCGTTAAAAAGTTGTAGCTGATCAAAGTTTATATATCCATCTCCATCGCACTCCCTTTAGCTGAGTAACGGGTATCTGATAGTCGGGGCACCCGAATATAGCGTTCTCTCTTGTTTTATATAATTTTGTGCACGTATGTATGTTCCCATCACTACATCAATTTATTTATGAAATCAAGTGTATTCGGCGCGCAAAAATGCCGTATGTACATAATCAAACGGCATACACATATGCACAATATATAGTGAAATGTTTTTACATACGGAATTTTTGCGCGCCAAATATGTACATTAGGGTTTCATAAATACATTAAGGTAGTGATACGTGCATACCAGAGAACGGCACCGGTGCCTGATTTTGACATTTCTAGTGTACTCGCTTAAAAAGCGGTGCCGGTGCTACTAACACCGCCTACTATGCAGTTGCGGTGTTTAAACACAGCATCATTTGTGAGTGTTACACAGACAACACACAAAAATATGCGGTGGAAAATCACCCACTCAAAAACTTACCATGTTTCTTCAATGCCGTGAATTTTTGAACACTATTTTTTGGTGCTTGGATAACATATAATCGCTGACCATAGAGAATAATTTTTTCGTGAGTTTCGGGGGTGAGTCCCTTAAACTAGAGTATTAATAGAGTAATACCAAAGCAAGAAATTCATGCATCATTACAAAATCACTTGTAAAGAAAAATGTAATAGTTGTTTTTGCCTACACAATACAAGCGGTATTGGTGTCAATGTTGAACTTCGGTCGCGTGTAGACGTGTTTTCTTAACGCTCCGGAAAAACAAACATTAAATCAGTCGAAAACGTTCGAAAAATTTATAAACGCGAGGTTTTGCGTTTCGCGATGCAAATCGCATATCGTGAACTAAAGCTTTAATTAATTAATTAATTAATCTTTACGCACTATCAATAAGCAAATGCATAAGAACGTGGATCAGCGCACTCAACGCCAAAACAAGACGAAGCCCGTGAAAAAATTCAGAGCGAGCAAGACAAACGTCGTCTTTCATCGTCTCGCAACAATGCTTATTTCTTTTTCACGAGTAATACTCAAGAACCGAAAGTGCAAGAAAGTGCAAGTTTACTGACCGCCGAAAACCAGAGAGCCAGTTCCTGCTCTCCCGCCCCGCTTCTCACCGCTCAAACGCCATGGAGTGAGCAATGCAAAACTCCAACCAAGCTTCTGCCACCTAGTACCACAACAACAGCAAATACTACGTCAACTACAACGGCCTCTGTCGCCAACAATGCAATAGCGACTCCACTCTCTTCTTCTGCAGCGGGTAAAGCAATAACACAAACAAGTGCAAAAATCGGGCCAATCGGCAAAAACAAACCTACGGTAGAAGAAATGACAATTTCGCAAGCGGGCTCGGCCATGCAGACAGGCATGGATCGCTACATTAACATCTCCAAGCGCAAGCTAACACCCCCAAAAAAATCTGACGGCAATAAGCCCAAAGTAAACCGTACCAACAAAGGCCCTGAAAATTTCGGGCCATTAAACGAAAATAGATTTTCACTTCTGGCGGAGCCCGAAACAGAGTCCGAACAATTAGCCCCAAGGAAACTGAAGCCGCCACCCATCTTTATTCGGGAGAAGACCTCGAATGCCCTAGTCAACAAAATAGTTGAGCTAGTCGGAAAAGATAACTTTCATGTTATTCCGCTTATGAAAGGGAATATAAGCGTAACTAAACTGCAAACCAAAACTGAAGACGATTTCCGAGCAGTGTCAAAGTACCTAAACGATGCCAAAAAGAATTACTACACGTACCAGCTAAAAAGCTGCAAAGGCTTGCAAGTTGTGCTTAAGGGTATAGAACCCGATGAAGTCACGGTATCTAGAATTGACGCTCTTGTGGTACCAGAAGACCGATACCATCCAACTATGGAATTGACAATTTGCCTCCCCTACGTTGATACCCTCTCTCCTTTAGTCTCTCCAACTAAAATGAGAAGCTTTCGTAAATGTGACTTTAGTAAACTTAATTTAATGATTTCTCAATATAATTGGACAGAATTTTATAACTGTATGGACATCAAAAGTGCCACTGAACTGTTCTATAGCGTTCTAAACACTTTTTTTAATGAATGCGTTCCTGATAG
Organism: Drosophila prostipennis; assembly: GCA_037075205.1. Classification (NCBI taxonomy): domain Eukaryota; kingdom Metazoa; phylum Arthropoda; class Insecta; order Diptera; family Drosophilidae; genus Drosophila; species Drosophila prostipennis. Next base: position 18,706 of record JBAMCJ010007496.1, read on the forward strand.
GCTTCCTCCAAAGCCAAACAGGCCCCCTTGGTTTACAAATGCGCTTCAACGACTTAAAAATCTTAAATCAAACACTTATAAAAAGTATAGAAAATCGGGTAGGCCATCCGATTTTTCGAAATATGTGGTGGCTCGATCTGATTTTAACGTTCTTAACAGTCATTGCTATTCTATGTATTTAGATCGCTGTAAATTTGAATTTTCAAATGACCCGAAGCAGTTTTATAACTTTGTCAACGCAAAGCGTAAGTCATCAGCTTTGCCTTCATCGGTTCGAATTAACTCAATGGAGGCATCGACTGACTCTGAAATTGCTGATTTATTCTCTGACTTTTTCCAAACTACTTATAGCTCTTCTTCATGGTCAGAATCAAATTACCGTAATCCCTTAAATAGGGCAAATTATATTTTTTCCCCTATAATTACCGAAAGTTCTCTCTTAAGAGATTTAACATCAACAACGCCAACTTATTCTCCCGGTCCTGATGGACTTCCAGGGTGTGTGCTTAAGTTTTGTTTAAGTTTTTCCAACTATCTGGAAGGATTCTTTTATTATTCCACTTCACAAAAAGGGTGCGAAGGCGGATGCCCAGAATTATAGAGGTATTTCTAAATTTATGTTCCTCGCTAATATCACCGTGTCAGCATGGTTTTGTTAAGCGAAGATCGACTACCACCAACCTACTTGAGTTGTCATCAATTGTAATAAATGTATTTAACAATAAAATGCAGACTGACGTTGTATATACAGATTTCAGTAAAGCCTTTGACTCTGTTAACCACTCTCTTCTTTTCTTCAAATTAGATTTGCTTGGGTTTCCATGTAATCTATTAACTTGGATTTGAAGCTATTTGAATGGGAGGACTCAGAGGGTTATATTTAAGAACGCTGTTTCAAAAACGATCCATGTGACATCTGGAGTACCTCAGGGTAGTCATTTGGGCCCTTTGCTGTTCACTTTGTTTATTAACGATCTTCCCTCTATTGTAACACATTCTCGTGTACTAATGTATGCTGATGATGTTAAGCTTTGTTTGACATATAATAATATAGAGTCTGGTTTTGGCTTACAATCAGACATTGATCATTTTCAAGTATGGTGTGAGTATAACCTCTTAAATTTGAACTGCCTAAAATGCAACGTAATGACCTTTTATAGGGTTACCCCTACCTTTTTAAGTTATTCGCTTCAGAATTTGCCACTTGACCGTATATATTCAGTAAATGATTTAGGCGTTCTTCTGGACCCGAAGCTTAAATTTGACTGCCACATAATGTCGACAGTCAATAAAGCAATGAGTGTTCTTGGGTTTATAAAGCGTTGGTCAAAAGAATTTGATGACCCTTATATAACCAAATTATTATTTACCTCCCTTGTCCGTCCTATATTGGAATATTGTTCTTCGATTTGGAGCCCACAATACCAAGTCCACATTGATCGTATAGAGTCGGTACAAAAAAAATTTCTCCTTTTTGCCCTTCGTAGTTTGAACTGGGATCAAAACGTAAGGCTACCTTCCTACCAGAGTAGATTATTATTGCTTAATTTACCGACACTTGCAAATCGTAGTAAAATGCTTGGTACCATTTTTATGCATAATCTTATAAGAGGTGATATTGATTCTGTAGAACTTGTTAGCCGCCTAACTTTAAATGTTCCCGTTAGACTAACACGTAATTATCATCCTCTTAATTTACCTCGATGTACATCAAATTTTGGTCTGCACGAGCCCTTTCGCGTTCTATGTAATAACTATAACGTTCTTTATCATTTAATTTGCACATCAACTTCTATCCCAGTATTAAAAACTAACATTTTAACTCATTTGCTTCACTCCTAACTGCATGTTTTTTTCATTATTTGTCCCGTCTTTATTGGTTTTATGTATTCTTCCTCGCGAACTCGCATTTTTGCCCAAATTTACAAAAGGGCCCCGCGCGTAACAAGCACGTGCTTGGTGTCGTTGGACCACTTGTTTATACTTCTCGTAGTGCATCAACGTCCATCATTATTATATTCCCATTAATTTTTCGATCGTTCCTATGGCAGCTATATGATATAGTCGTCCGATTTTAAAAAAATTTTATTCGAAATTCAGAATTAAATAAATAATGACATTTCCAAAAGTAGGAGGTTCTAGGTTCAAAAACACCAAAAATACATTTTTTTACACTTTTTTCCCCGATTATTCCTATGGGAGCTATATGATATAGTTGTCCGATCCGGCTCGTTCCGACTTATATACTACCTGCAATAGATATAGGACTTTTGGGAAAGTTTTAGCCCGATAGCTTTAAAACTGAGAGACTAGTTTGCGTAGAAACAGACGGACAGACGGACATGGCTAGATCGACTCGTCTAGTGATGCTGATCAAGAATATATATACTTTATGGGGTCGGAAACGTCTCCTTCACTGCGTTGCAAACTTCTGACTGAAATCATAATACCCTCTGCAAGGGTATAAAAAAGCAATAGAAGGCTGCAAACCATATATCTATAGGTTTTACCTGAATTTAAAACGATAATTAAACTTAGCATTAACCCGAAAAATATAAGAAAATCGATAGATAAAATAAGTTAAAAATAACTGAGAACATTCCTTTTATTGAAATTTAGGTAACTATTTTTGATTTATTAATTAAACGAGTGCGTGTAGTCCGGAATAACATTGCAGTTATATATGCATAGCGCGATCAAAGAATCAAAACAAAGCCGCAGAAAGGAACATAAAGCTTTCGGCACCCGTCTCCTAATCTAATTTCTTAATAACCCTAAATCCAGCAAAATCATCACAGCTGCCCTCAGCGAAAGATCTTTCGGCGCGGGAATTGCGAACATGTAAGGGATATACCCAATTAGTCATTGTATTCTGAAAAGCTCTGGAAGGTACATACAGAATATGTAATAGATAAGTGTGCGGAGAGTTAAAACTTCTTTGTACTGGTTTGCAATCAAAATATCACGGCGTTTATACGATCATATAAAACTTAAAACAAACGTATATTTACACAGTAAAAGAAAACATAATAAAACCTATATCCAATCTAGTAAAACAAGGAAACGCTTATCGCTCTTATTAACAACTCTCATTATTATTTCTCACGCATTACGCACTCGTTAGCATAATCATAAATTAAGAGAATATTTGAATTTAAATGTAAAATTTATAAACTTGTAAACTTGTGTACCAAAGTGAGCCACCGAATTATTCGTTCCTTGTACCCCCCAAAAGCATTACATACGCGAAGAAATTTAAATAATTATATATTTAACGTTGGAGCCATAGACGTGACAATAATCGAACCCATCCCATTAATAGAGCCGGAGAAGCAAGCGCGTACTTTGTCCCAGTCCCCGAACATCTGCTCTCAACGGAATCCCCGTTAATCGTTACAGTTAATAATATTATTTAATGGCGCCCATCGTGTTAGCCTGATTAACGTAAAATCAATCATACATAGTGAGATAAATCAAAAAAGTCAAACCATCTGAACGCCAGGAAATGATATCCTCGGCTGTAGACTTTGTAAATCTGTGGAAACTCTTACCATGTAGGGTTATAGAATTTAAACTTGTAATGGATGAAAACCTTTGTGGAGAAAATCTAAATAGCTACCCATTGCACGTTAAAAGCCCTTGTATTTTAATTCTTTGATTCGTTCTTGCGTAATAGATGTGCATCAGGTAGACTATAACAGTCAACCATAATTGCAATCCTTTTAGACCGAGGGTGAACTCCGTATACACAAGTGAGGCTCCTGCGGTAGAATGGAAAAGTATCGTGACTTAGAGTCAGGAACTTGCCAAAAGAAAGAAGAAAACATTTTTAGCGAATAGTTTTAGGGTACGGCTATGTCGATTAAAATAAATTCAGCTACTCGAGAACATAATAAATACCAATTTTTATAATAAAGCTCAAAGTAAATCAACACGGACTTGGATATCCGCTATGGTTCCTCACTATTGCGCGTCCCTTGTATCTAACGTAATCATCGTTAATAAATAACAAAACAAATAAAAAAAAAAAGATAACAAAAAAACAACATTTAAATAAATAAAATAGTCAAGGCAACGGGGGAAAGTCGGTGAAGTAAGAGGTATTATCAGACTGATACGGAAAGGATTCCAACCACATTTATTGAATTCGTTTCATTATATAAAAAAAAATTTTGGTTTTTTTAACTATAGCTTAGTAAAATATATAATAAATTATATCTAGTTGGAAGTTACGATTTTCAGGGTCGGCCGAAATGTCCGTGGACGATTTTGTGTATAGGGTGGAAGCCCTGACTAATCAAACGTTGGATGGCAAGCTACAGGTACTAGCACAATATGCTAATAACTTATTCGAAGGAAGCGCATCAGAGTGGTACTGGCGCTATCATAAAAGCGTACCACTGGTTACCTGGGAGCAATTAAGTGCAGCTCTTAAAGCTCAATTCAAAGATGGCAGAAGCGATTTACAAATTCGCTCAGCCCTATTTCAAAGAAAACAAAAGGTATCTGAAACTTTTGATACATTTTTTGAGGAAATTCTTGCTATTGTGGAGAAACTATCAGAGCCTATGTCAGAACCAGCTTTTTTTGAAGTATTGCGAGCCAATTTGTTGATGGAAACACAGCATGCAATTTTAAATGTTTCAATATATAGTATTGCTCAGCTGCGGCACATAGTCCGTACAAGGGAAAGATTTATGCAGGCCATGAATGGAAATGCCACTAAACAAAGTTTCCGTCAGAGTCAACGCTCCCATGTGCCCCAATTAACCAGCGCCACTGGCGATCTTTCTGAAGAAGAGGAACACTTCGGCCCGGAAGTGGAGGCAATAGCCTTAACCTGCTGGAATTGTGGTGCATCCGACCATCGATATCAGGAGTGTCTGCGTAAAAAGAAGGTTTTTTGTTATGGGTGCGGGAAACCGGAAACTTGTACTCGGTGTAATGGTCCAAAAAACTGGCGAGCCCGTGCACCACCAAGCGGTGCACGCAAACGGACAGCCACCCCAGACAGGATCTCGGAAGAGAGAAGCCATTAAAAAGCGATGCCTACCCGAAGTTATCCACCTTACCAGATATATCAATCTACCAGCAAGTACAAAAGCGGTCAAAAAAGTTCAAACCGCCAGTTCAAAATCGTTCAAAAAAACGTCTGTCCGATTTTCGAATTCAATGTAAGCAAGAAAAGAAAGCAATTCTGGAGTCCATTGTAAATAGCACGAAAGACTGGAGACCGTATGCCGAAGTGGATCTATAAGGGAAGCAAGTGCGAGGCCTAATGGATACTGGGGCGTCTATCAGTTGCATTGGGGGTCTCTAGTGGAGAGTATAGTTAAGGACGCATCAAAATATAAACACATCCACGCCAGCGTTAGTACAGCGGATGGAAATCAACAAGCTATTGTTGGTCGCATAAGTACTCCTATAACTTTTAGAGGCGAATGCAAACCATTTCGCTTATGGATAGTGCCATCTCTATCTCAAGACCTATACTTGGGAATTGACTTCTGGAACAGTTATAACCTGTTGCCCGAATTTTTAGCAAATCGAAGTACTGTCTCAAGCATTGCTAGTCTCGAGTTGACTGATCCAAACCAAGTGCCACTAACGCCGCAACAAAAAGATCAGCT
>JBAMCJ010007497.1:0-16771 GCA_037075205.1 Drosophila prostipennis
TTTCCAATTTCAATTTTCTCAACGAACTCCAGAACCACAATCACGTCGGGGTCACCTATGTTGACGCTACCAGCTTTTTGGCAGCTTTAATTATTCCAATAATAACTCGTATATTTAATCGTTATAATATATATTTATTTATGTTTAAATTTCGGGGCAACAATGACAACGACAATGTATATCTCTTCCGATCAACGAGCATCCAACAAAAAAAATGACAAAGGTAAAGTTACCGACGAAGAAAAAGAACAACGACAAGAGAACGAGAGAGTGAGAGAGTGAGAGAGCAGTTAATGCTGGCAGCTGGAGTTTACAGTGCAATAGATAACAATCGATTGTTTACGTTTTAATTTTAATTTGGCTGTAAGATTTTTCTGCTCCCGACAAAGATAATAGCTTGTTAGCACTTTGATGATTTTTTGACGAACTTCCTCATGCTGCTCCTTCCACTAGAATTGATTTGATTTTGAAGTTAGTTGGTATAGCGGCTTCATTTCTTCCGAAAATCGAGGGACGATTTGCCTGAAATAAGACGCTAAGCCTATAAACTTTCTAATCTGTGTGACTGAAGCTGGTGTAGGAAGTTGTGACAATGCTAGGATTTTTCGGACTTTGACAACACGCTTAACACCACTTCCAATATCTCGTATGCATCCTCTTTAGAATTTGCAACGATCACTACATCATCTATATAGACCACTGCATAGGAATTGACAAAATCCCCCAAGGCTTGGACTATGGCACGTGTAAAAACTGATGACGCGTTCTTCAACCCGAACGGTATTGATAAAAATTCATATTGACCACAGAGTAACAAAAGCAGTTCTTTCAACGGAATCGGGGTGTATAGGCACTTGGTAAAAACCACTGGCCATGTCTGAGCTGCGAAAATATTAAGGTCGCCTTTGAACAGTTTTGTTTACATCAAGCAAGCGGATTTCCAGGGAACCCGTAGTTACACGTCATATTTGAGGAATTGGTTATGTTCTACGTGAAACAGTAATTCAAAGTTAAATGCAAACAGAATTTGCAAATTGCTTTCGACAATATTGTCAAACATGCCTCTTAAAATGACCAGATTATGGCGTCTTGCCTGCTAGCTTCTCGCTGATTGTTTCCTTTACCAAAGAACATTCGGAATCCTATTCAAAGAAAAATGGAAACCGCTCACCAAATTGTATTGCAGTCCCGTTTGGCTGAAAACCGCACACATGTCCACTTTTCTCTCGTTGCCTCTATTCGTTCCTGCTGCTCCCTTTGTACACACTGATGCGATGTGTCCAACGTTGCCACAGGTTGCCATAACAGGTTACCGTTAACTTGGGTTTTGCGATGCACTGGCTTCGTCTTATCTCTTTCGGCACTCTATTGCCTAGTGTCCGAGTTTTCCGCAACTATGGCATCGTATTAGCGTTTGCATTTTGAATCTCTTCTTTTCGGGGCCTTGTTCAATTCCAGAAATTTCCTTGTTTGTGATAAACGTGTGAGCTTTGCGTTGCTGTTTTAGCTGCGCACGTGACTTTATGTTAGTTGTAAACACTAAACGCTGCAGTGTGGAATCAATTTGCACTGTATGTGCCAGGACCAATGATACCACAATTTCTTCGTTTTTCATTGCTCTCAACTTGGTTAATAGAGATGTAACCAACCGGCTGGAGTACACAGAAAGGCATTCATGGGAATTTGGGCGTCCCTATAGCATGTTGCCTGCATAGAGCTCCATGAATAATTCCTTAATTTGCGCCCAGCTTATTTCAGGAAAACAGATTTGAGATAGCCACTGCGATAGGCTTGCGAGAAGCGATTTGCTGAGCGTCATTACCAAGGTTGCCCCTTCTTGCGGATATTCACACAGGATCATGTTAGCAGTTTTGTACCATGCTGCTGCGTCGGCGGTAGCATTTTCGGGATCAAACGTTGGTAGCACTGCGGAAAGTGCAAGCGTGCCAGGCGCTGGCATGGATTGTGCCAGTTTCAAGAGTTCTTCAATCACTCTATTTTGCGTTTCTAAAAGCGTGCGCCAGTTATTCTCTCAATTGTCTTGCACGGGTGGTGATCCCACTTCTGATGTAGGAGATCTAGGGTCAGGTTCGTCGGCCATTATTATATCGGGTTTTTCTCAGTGCACTCAGCGCAGCGGTTTATATGTTTACTCTGAGGGGTTAACTTGAAGTGTCTTGCTCTCCTTTGCTCATTTTCCCTTACTCATCCTTGCGCCACGCTCAGCAGGGATTTCGCTCTCCTTTCCCTCCGCGCTCTTTCACAAAAGCACTCTCTCTTTGCAATTTTTTTTTATCTTCATTTATTTTGCATAACTCATACACTGAGAGACTTAAAAATAATAATTTAGTACAATATTTCAAAAATATTCTCCGACACATATATATTCTTGATCAGGGCAAACAATCCACCTAGTCTTGTCCATCTGTCCGTTTCTATGCCCTCGCCATTCCAAAAGTCTTGTTTCTATCGGATCTCTATGTCTTATTACTCCCATAGGATTAATCGGAAAAACAATAGAAGACATGTTGATTTTTGCCAATTTAAAAACGAAATTTAAAACAAGTCAAAAATATTCTGCTATCCCAGGAACAGCGCCGTTAGCAATACGTTCGAAATGCGTAGAAAACCCTCGACCTACGCAGGAAATTTGGAGAAAGCATTAGAATCTCGGTCAAATAAAGCAAAGGGAATGTCGTATTAACAAAGCATGCAAATAACTGTTGACCGTTCTTTTTCTTACGCTCTGCTCGCGAGAACAAACGAAAAAAAGGATGCCCCTTCGTTCTCTCTCTGCGTAGCAGACTTTGTTTCGTTTTTTTTTGGTTTTCTGTTGACCACTTTTCGTTGAGCTGTTCGTGAGACATTCTGTTACCGAACATCGTTCAATGATAGATACGAGTGTTTCCTTTTTCTTTTCCTTTTTGTCTTCCTTCTTCTGGTGAACAAGATCCGAAAAGCACATGGCGCCTCGTGCGCTCTTTGAGTATAAGACCGAATAAAACTGTGAGATAACCAAAATAAAACTACGCGTGTGTTGTGGTCGGGTTTAGACGAGGAAGTGGGCATTGACGGGATCGTGACCGCATGCCGATCTAAAAAGGAGTTCCGCTCGGCTTTCCGTGACGAGATCCGCCCTCCCACAGTGGCAAAATCATTACCTTGGTGTCAGGTGTGCTGTCACTAGGGTTTACGAAAAGCCTGACCTGAATTCCGCCCGCCACCGCCGTCAAGCATAGCCAGCAGGGTGTAGTTTAGAAAATCCGCAGGATGGAGCTGCCACGCTGGTTGAAATGGGCCGCGCCAATAACCACTCGTTCCGCCTGATCGAACAAAAAGTGGATGCGTTGGATCAGTCGGTCAACCTCAAGTTTATGCAGAAGTTCGAAAAAATGTGGGCGACGTTTGAACGTCGCACAACAGCGATGCCGTGACCAAAGCAGTATAGCAGGCTACATTAGAAATACGCATTAGGAATACACATGTCTGTGATTTTGGTTATAGTTATAACGAGCGTTATTGAAATTGCGCATTAGTATACAAATTTTCTGTAATATTGGTGTTGTTTACTTTTAAGTTGCGTTATAATGTTGTCTCTCTCTTATACATGCTAACCGATCTGTGAGAACATATGTAGCTATCTCACTCTCTTGAAAAGGAGATGAGAGAGAACAAGAGAACAAGGTGGTTGGAAAGCTGCGATCACGTAAACGGCATATGATAGATAATTGATCTACGGGGGTGGTCCGATAAGTACCTAGCCTCCAAAAGAAAAATGAAAATTTTAGAAAAGTGTCAATTTATTTCTCAACATAATCTTCTTTTAGCTCGATACACTTAACCCAGCGATGCTCAAACTTCTTTAACCCCTCTGAAAAATACGTTTCCTCGAGGTCTGCAAAATAGGCCTCTGTGGCGGCGACGACCTCCTCATTCGACGCAAATTTCTCTCCAGCGAGAGACTTTTTTAAGTTTGGAAACAAAATGAAGTCACACGGGGCCAAATCTGGAGAATAAGGTGGATGGGGTAGCAGTTCGTAGCCCAATTCGACCAATTTGGCCTTGGCGAGGGCGGTTGCGTTTGTTGTCCGGAGTAAGCAAACGCGGCACTCATCGTGCCGACAGCTATGACCCACGCGGTCTTTTGACATGCGTACTGTCTCAGCTATCTCGCGTATCTTTAATCGGCGGTCTGCCAAAACGAGATCGTGGACTTTTTGGACGTTATCCTCCGTGGCAGCCGTTTTCGGAGCACCTGGGTGTGGCTCATCAAAAACCGGCGTGCGACCACGTTGAAACTCGTTAAACCAAATTTTGACGGTCGCCATGGAAGAAGAAGATGCCACACGCTGGCAAAACAAAACCACGAGTCCGATTCGGCTGAAATATCGACAGTAGCCGTCTACTAGAATGTACTACAAGATAGAAAAGTTTTCTTGCGATCGTGGCGCCATCGGGCGGTGAGGCTAGGTACTTATCGGACCACCCTCGTACCTTTAAAATTAATTTTTGAGACAGAGACTGGACGTTGCAGGGGAGTCCTTACAAATCGAATCCATTTTTTTCCGACCAAATTTTTTTTTTAGGTTTTTGTTTTGTTTATTTTTTTTTTTAAAAATTAAAAAAAAAATAATAATCTAAAAAAAATTCAAAATAAATAAAAATTTGTTCTTGTTTTTTTATTGTTAAAATCCAACTAATTTTCGTTCAAAACATTTAAGAAAATAAAATAAAACATACATGAAAAAATAATATATTTGCGGATTTCTTGAATACAGGTCTTGATTTTACCAGCGATCGACACAAATACGACATTTGGGACTATGGCTTTTTTTTACATTTTTTGGCTCTTAAAGCCGCGAAAGTCCAACAAACGTTTAAGTTTATTTTATTTTCCATCAAATGTGAATGGACGTTTGGCAAATAACGCATAACTAAGAGATGCGGCTGGCAAACTGCAGTATATTTTACTTATTTTACTCTTAACTAACGCACCAATTAATAAAGAGTAAAATAGAGTAAAAACAAGTAGCAAAGCGATTCGATACCTAGTTTATAAGATATACTCCCCGGTAGTGCGGAAAATTACCCTAAAAACTGCGTGTTTTTTAAAGATAAATATTTGTCAACTTTGAAGGGGCACAACTTTTATACAAATCTGTTTTGAAAAAGGCTTACATATTTGCAATAGTGTATCAATTAACTGTCGATTGGTGTGGGTCGCAACTTTCTAGGACAAAGTCGAAAATTTGATTTATTGCACTTTATTGGTCCAAGGCGCCACTGTGCGGCGGTTCAGGAAAGCCGCAGCAGGTGTTTCCCCGGAGAATAGACCGCAGTCCTGGGACTGCGACGATGACTGCCCAGCGTCCCGTCGGCGACATAACCCGACAATGGGGAATTCTAGAGGTGTCGGATACAGAGCCGCCTCCTACCTTCAACGTCCCTGTCCCGAATTTCAAGGCCAACTTGACGTCATGGCCGAAGAGTACCACTGGTCAGAAAGAAAGAAGTGCAGATAGTTGTGTTCGAGTCTGCGTGGGCGTGCTCAGCGTTTTCACTCTACCTTACTCTCTCACTCTCCCTGACAGCCACCATGCGCGAATACTTTACAACCAGTACGCACACCGGCTATCAAACCTTCCACAATCGCATGCAGGGACCACGAGAGTCATTCGAGGACTTTGTAATGGAGCTGGAACGCCTGGGCAGAGCTGTATTTGCTGAGTTACCAACCGCTACCTACAACAGCATCATCGTGCAGCGTTTTATCGACGGGATACGCGAGACTGGATACCAGGTCCCTATTATAATAATTATTAGCAGCCACCCGCAATATGCCGTGCCGCATTGAAGCTCAGTGCCGACGACGTCCAGCCGCCGCAGTGATGAACGTTTCTATCGAATACGTAGAGGATCCCCTAGGTTCTCCCAGAAGAAGAACGCGAGGATCACGGGGCAATCACTTAATCCAACTAACTTCGTGCCACTATCGGGAAACTAGCTGCCGCCAGCCTCTCGGGCGAAGGTTGACAGTCACCACCGCAATAATTGTGAAATAATTGTGCACTCTCGTACAGCGGAAGACCATCTGGACCACTTGCAACCAGGGACCGAAAATAATGTTTATTTTTATTTCTTCAAACGAAAAAATCGGCCACTTATAATCAGGGAATAAAACCAGAACCAGAACCAGAACCGAAACCGATAACCGAAATAAACCGATTCCTAATAGAGAGCCGGAACCGGTACCGAGACCAAAATAAAAATTTAATTTCGAACCGATTACCGTATTGCTGGTACCGGTACGGTTTTGGTACTAATTTACTTTTTTCTTAGAAATAAAAAAGTTAAAAATTTTATTAAAATCTTATTTTGTATAGTTTAAATCAAAAAATCAAATTAATTTTAATGATTAAAGTATTAATTGAAATTTGTGTAAATGTACCGGTACGTACCGATACCAGAACCGGAACAAAAGCATCAATACCAAAATATAACCGTTTACCGAATAAGCAGATTCGGTATGGGACCAGTACCGGAACCGGAACCTAAATTCGGTTTGATTCCCTGCTTATAATAGAGTTTTATTTTGGTCGGATAAAAATAAAACTCATAGTTATTTTTCAGAAGTTGTTAAAAAAATAGGCAACAAATCGTGGAGGTAGCTTTTATAACCCCTTAAACTGCTGTGAAATCAGATTGGTTAAAAGTCCTATAGGACTAACTGATAGTTATTTTTCAGAAGTTGTTAAAAAAATAGGCAACAAATCGTGGAGGTAGCTTTAATAACCCCTTAAACTGATGTGAAATCAGATTTGTAAAAAGTCCTATAGGAGAGCCGCGAGACTCTGATAAGTTTTAATTTGATTGGAATAAATAAAACAATCAAAGGACAGGCCAATTTTTAAAAATGGTTAAACTTTAAAAATCCACCATAAATCCAATTTTCCTTTGATTTGGGCCATACTTCTTTTATTCGGTAGCATGTAAGCTTTACGTTTGTACCTTTTTTGATTTTTTAACTGATTTATTTCGAGTTTTTACGATACATACAGCCGACTTATACACACAAAAAAAAAACTATGTAAAATCAACGATTTAATAGTGAAAACTGCCCCAACCCATAAATAATAGAAAATGACCCAAAAAATAGTAGATTACCTAAAAAATAGTAGATGACCTACACAATAGTATTTTACCCGAAAAATATTGTAGTTTTTTTAAATTTATTTTTTTAACTATTTTTATTTTTAATTTAACTTGTTATATTAATGTATATTGTTTGTTATTTATAGACACTTACATTTCACAGATACTTAAACTTACAAATCAGGTTTCTTGCCTCCGCTGGGAATCGAACCGGGGCCGCAATCGTCGGAGTCGAGCACTCTAACCAGTAGGCCACAGAAGAATGATTTTCGTAGAGGAAAATCTTTTGACTTGAAATCAACATTTAAAAAAAAAAAAAAAAGGAAAAACATCATCTGCAAAAGCAGGATTTGAACTCACGACCCAGAGATTATGAGTCGGATACTCTAACCACCCTAAGTCCAGAAAAATAGTTGACCTACAATTTATAATTGTATTTTTAAAACAACAAAATACATGAAGGAAAAAAATAGTTTTGTTACGATATTAATTGTGGTGTCACTATTCGATGCCCCAAAAAATAAAACAACAAAATACACGCAAACAAATAAAATAGTTTTGCTACGATATTAATTAAGACGTTACTATTAATTTTCCAAATGAAGAAAACAACAAAATACATGAAAATTTCGTAAATAGGTTTTTCACTATTTTAATTGTTAAATACTATTCAATGAACAAAAAAATAAAACAACAAAATACATGAAAAATTCAGAAAATAGTGAACTACTATTTTTCTATGTTAATTTTACATAGTTTTTTTTTTGTGTGTAGTGGATCAAAAAACACATTTTGTATCTTTGTCGAGCTCCTGCGCTGCCATCACTTATCCAATCATATTGATCTGTATGATAAAGTTAAGCTCTGATCTATTGACTTTAAAATGGAACGAAGACTTTCCGATTTGGGTAGATATGTGCCGAGGTATAAGAAATAATTGGAAAAAAGTCAGAAATTTAACAATTTGAACTTTTTTTGCCATTAAAAAAAAAGCTAGTGGTATTTTCGTGATCTAGGGCTCTAGCATTAACAGAATTAGCAATTAATGGCTGTGGAGCATTTTGGCTGTAATTTTGGCCGGCCGCTTACCAGTAGTAGCGGCGCGGCGAAGAGAGTTTGGAGGACAGGGATTGGAGAGAGAACTCTGATGAAGATAGTTTGGAGAGTGAGAGTTTGAAAAATAAAGAAACGAGAGATAGAAATCTTTCCAAAGAGAGCTTAAAGAATTAGTACGGAGAGTGAGAGTGAGATTTCGCTGACAGAGCCAGAGTGCCGGGTGCAAAAGGGAAATAACGGAACTGCACCGGACTTTAAACACTGCCGTGAACTTTGGACCAGGAGGATAAGTGCCACATCTCAGCAGCGGAGCGGCAAACAAGCGTGCCACAAGCACCAGGAGAATCAGCGTTTTTTTCAGTTTTTTTTGGCATAAACTCTAATTTTAAACCTATTGAGTTGATATTTGGTTTGAATACATTTTTTAAGGTCCCAAGATGACCTACCAAGTTTCAAATGATTTGGGGCACTATTTCATATAGCTGCCATATAACCGATCTGGCCGATTTGCCCCAACTTTTTTGTTTATCAAGCTATTGCTTTGCAATTTGGTTTGTATAGGGGAGAGGTCTGTAGGTGGACATTTTGTTTGATGTGGTGTGGAAAAAAATTTAAAAAATTTTTTGAAAAATATTGGGGGGTTTACAAAAATTTTTTTTTTTTTGTTTTAAAGAAAAAGGGGGGTTGGAGTGGGGAAATTTTGAGTTAGTTTTTTTTTATGAAAATTATAATTTTTTGATGGAAAAAGGGGTAGTTTAAAAAAAAAAAAATTTATTACATTTTTTAAACTCCCAAGATGACCTACCAAGTTTGAAATTATTTAAAGCACTATTTCATATAGCTGCCATATAACCAATCTGACCGACATGCAAAAAAGGTCCATTAAACATTTTTATTTCTTGTTTTCTTTATATTTAATGAAAAAAAAACAAATAATGTAAGATCACATTTTAATATTCATCTCCATTATTCATTCTGAAAGTAAGATACATTTTACAAAATTTTAAATAAGTTTGGTTATGTTACTTACTATAGAAGTTACTCAATTTTCTTATAGTTCAAAGTATTCATCTTCTGAAGCAATAACCTCAAGTCCGTCTAGTTCTTCAAAATCTTCGTCGGACGAATTCTGTGTGGAATCAAATGTGGTGCTTTTAGTAGAGATATAACTTCTGCTGGTATGGTTTTCTTTTTGATTGTATTTAGTCGATCTTTTAACTATGTACTGGACAGCAACGGATCAGAACTATCCATGGATCTATTGAAAACGTCTGTAATATTGTCTACTCGACTACATTTTCTAGCGTGGCCTCTTCTATCGCTCTTATTTAATTTATTTCGGGACTCTGATGCATGTTCCCCAAGGCATCCTACAGAACCTAAACAAGTGTCTATTATTTGGTAGCCATGCACTAAGACCTTGTGAACAGTGGGCGACATCGGATACCAAGGGTAGCACAGAAGTCTTTAAACTTTTCCGAGTTTATTTCGTACTCGCAGTTAATTGTTATTAGGATTGTATGAAAACTTTGTAAAATATCATAATCAAATTCAAGAATTGATGACAGTAAAGCTGCATTGGAAAATGCCCTTCTTGCTGTGTTGCCGTCATTGGAGTTTCCATTCATTGGCTTGTCCACATTTGAGCCCATTTCTTTCATCATTTTTAATTGTAACAGTCTTTTTCGTTCTATTAGTTTAGGCTTATCGCTGTCCTTGACATGCCACTTCTTAAGCTCAATTCTATATGAGATTTTTAAAACCAACTCGAAAAAGCGGATCCAAGCATGTACAGGACTGATTCCATATTGAAGAGCGTGTGCCTTTGCCATAAAAGCCTTCGAGTTTATGTCTTTAATGTTGAGCGATTGTTTTGGCTTTGCTCCACAGATTGGGCATGACCGACAAGAACTGGTGGCTGTCAATATGTTTAAGACTTTACCATCTATTAGTGTCATGTGACCAATATACTCGTCATATATATTTTTATACCCTTGCAGAGGGTAATATGATTTCAGTTAGAAGTTTGCAACGCAGTGAAGGAGACGTTTCCGACCCCATGTATATATATTCTTGATCAGCATCACTAGACGAGTCGATCTAGCCATGTCCGTCTGTCCGTCTGTCCTTCTGCCCGTCTGTCTGTTTCTACGCAAACTAGTCTCTCAGTTTTAAAGCTATCGGGCTAAAACTTTCCCAAAAGTCTTCTTTCTGTTGCAGGTAGTATATAAGTCGGAACGAGCCGGATCGGACAACTATATCATATAGCTCCCATAGGAGTAATCGGGAAAAAAAATGTAAAAAAATTATATTTTGGGTGTTTTTGAACATAGAGCCTCCTACTTTTGGAAATGCCATTTTTTATCTAATTCTGAATTTCTAATAAAATTTTTTCAAAATCGGAC
Source organism: Drosophila prostipennis (assembly GCA_037075205.1). Classification (NCBI taxonomy): domain Eukaryota; kingdom Metazoa; phylum Arthropoda; class Insecta; order Diptera; family Drosophilidae; genus Drosophila; species Drosophila prostipennis. The sequence continues at coordinate 10,614 of JBAMCJ010007497.1, forward strand.
GACTATATCATATAGCTACCATAGGAACGATCGGAAAATTAATGGGAATATAATAGGAAATAAATTATTGCTTCGTTGACTTTTATTGTATTCTCTTCTACTCTGGGATATGAGTCTTTTTAAATGTTTTCGAATTTCGATTTTAATTTTATCAATATCGAACAACTATATCATATAGCTGCCATAGGAACTATCGGAAAATTAGTCATTAATAGGAATTATCTGCAAGGGTATATAGGCTTCGGCTGGCCGAAGCTAGCTTCCTTTCTTGTTTTCTTTAAATTTATACAAATATATTAGCATGTTGCGAATCTGGGCATCCAAATTTTCATTTTCTTTTAAAATAAGAGAGGTAGTTTCCTTAATAAATTCAATCTTCAATGGGCGGCAAAATCTAACAGATTGCGGAGTCGTATTGAGCCAAATATCATAATTTGTTGCGTTTCATTTGTCATTTTCAATGGGACAATTGTAGTAACAAACAGTGAACTGTCAACTGAAGGACTATCGTGGATCTGGAAACTCTGTTTGTATAAACTCTGGCCAGACGAACCATCATATCCATAGCTGAAGAATAACTTGCAATGTACCACGTTGGGAAGTGTTTCTATGACCTCGTGTTGCAATTCAAGAATACGGGATGATGTATGATCCAAAAGATTTTGCAATGATACAAGTGCCTTATTTTCAAAATATTCGATTCCTTTTGGCCTCAGTTTTAGTTTAGAATTAAGTACGGCCGGATATGCCGGGTATATATCACATCCGTGCATTTTTGCATTTCGTTGTATATTTATATACTGACGTTTTGTAAATCCATTTTCCAGTAAAAATGCAAGGGCACTGTCAGCTGACATTTGTTTGTGCTCATCCGCAAAAATCTTCTTTTTTATTTCATCAATGCTCTCAGAACTCGCAGCTGCTTTTAAAACAACAGCCAAGTCTTTTTCCTTCGATTTTTTAGCTGAAACAGTGGCAGCATGTATCAGTAAGGGAGATAAGTTGTTATTCTCCTCTGAAAGTTCCGCAGCTAATTTTCTTTTCAGACGAGGACCAGCGCTTTCGTAATCTCATTTTGGGCGACCCACTTTATTTGCCAATGCATTATGACCAGTGATTTCTATGAACAAGCTTTTCCCAAGCCATTTTGCGTGCTTTCCCTTAAATCTCTCTAGAGTTGAGTTACATTTGGGCAAGTGTTTATTTAAATAACTGACAAAGCCTTTCACTTTTTCCTTAACCGACTTTATGGTTTCGTTATCTAAATGATCTAAATGATCTAAATTTGGATTTTTTCAAAAACGTGTGGATTCGGACAAAAAGGGTTAGTTTTTCATTAATCTGCACACTTTGGTTAAATAATAAAACAAATTTTAAGATACAAAAAAAAAATTGACTTTATGTCAAAAAAAACGCGAAAAAACCCATAGTGTAACGCCAGCCACCAAGGTCATCGAGCTACGCAAACACGTCACGAACGAGCCGGAGGGAGAGGCCAGGGTGGAACGTTCGCTTACACTAGGCGTAAAAGCAAAGTGAAGCACTAGTGGGAGCATCCGGAGGTGGGACCATCTAGAGGCGTTGTCCTGTAGAACGCAGCACCTGTTCACCCTAGCCTGAGAACGGTGACGCTTCCCTAAGCCCGCACGGCTGATCTCCTTGCGAGTCCGAGGCGCTACGAGTAGTCGTCGAGTCAACGCATCAGAGACAAGCATCTACAAGGAGCTACAGGACCGGAGCACGGAATCAAGGCAGGCAGGCGGTCAACGAGGCGACGCACCGACGTTCAGAGACGAGCATCACCAGGAACACCGAGGACCACGAGTAGCGGTACCAGGGCCAACAGAGCCATCAAGCCCGCTGTAAACCACAATAAACCCAATTCCAACCCATGAATTCTGTGCTTTCTCACTGATGTACTGGGCGGTCACGTTTATTTAAATTTGGAGGGACGAACGCAAAACTTCTCTGAGCTATCAGTTCGTTACAAATCATTATTTTTGGGACTTTTTTTTTGATTAAAATATAAAAATATAATATAAAAAATATAAAATATTTAATTATTAACAAGTAATTTTTATTATTTAACTTATAATGATTACGGTCCATGCTTGCAACAAGTCTTCGATAGATTGCAAAGCGTAGGACTAAAGTGAGTTCCCGCAAATGCCATTTCTTCCGAACCGAGGTTAGTTTCCTGGGCCACATAGTTAGCCACAGAGGCTTAAGAGCGTGTCCGGAATAGATTCGAAAAGTCGTCGATTGGTCACCCCCTCGTAACAAAAAAGAAGTACGATCCTTCGTGGACCTCTGTTCTTACTACCGGACTTCATTCCGGACTTCGCCACCATCGCTCGCCCGCTTCTTGAACTAACAGAAACTAAGCGTGCCTTAACCTGGACCTAATCGGCTCACGTTGCCTTTAAAACGCTTAAATTCAAGCTCTAACGTTTCCCGCTTCTAATGGTGTATTCGTTCTGGATACAGATGCGTCAAACCATGGCGCGGGCGCTGTGCTCAGTCAACAACAAGAAGTACAGGAGCATGTATTGGAGTATTACAGGAAATCATTTAATGCTGCTAAGCGCAACTAATGCGTAATTAGTAGAGAGCTGCTAGCCGTAGTTCTGTCCACTAAACATTTCCATCACTACTTATATGGCCGGAAATTCTTGCTGCGCACGGACCACTCGTCTCTCCGATGGCTGTTCAACTTTCGGGATTCCGAAAGACAACTTGCTCGCTAGATTGAACGCCGTCAGCAATACAACATGGACATCCAGCACCGCAGCTTCATAGTAACGCCGGCGCTCTGTCTCGCCGCCCATGTGTGCCGCATATGCACTAAGGCAGAAAAAAACGACGGTCAAGGGATTTTGTTTTAACAGGCCCAACCAGTCGACATTGCTTGCAGCCAGGAAAAAGATCCCACTTTGTCGTTGATCCTGCAGTGGTTAAAAAGGGGAGAACGACCAACTAAATCCACAACATGGAGTGAAAGCCCCGAGACCAAAGCGTATTGACACTTGTTTGAACACCTTTTCGTGGAAAGGGGTCTTCTAATGATTAAAACCAAAACAGCGGACGAAGCCTTTGTAGTACCTCGCTCTCTTCAGGAACAAGCTCTGCGCAGCGCTCACAACTCTACCATTGGCGGACATTTCAGAATTAAGAAGACAGTCGCTAAGCTCAAAAACGTTAGTTTTGGATCGGACAGGCTGCTGACGTGGAAAAGAAAAGGACCAACTCGCCGCACCGCTCTAGCTCTTATAGTTTCCGAGATCTCTTGACTGAAAATTTAAGCTGAAATGTGTTTTTTATGTCAATACCTATCTATTGATCTAAAAAAAAGTTTGCCACACCCTCTCTAACGCCCACAAATGTATATACATAAATACACACATTAACATACATAGGCCCATATTGCATACGCAGTGGTACCACTGCCTGCCGCGTTAATTCGTATTTTATAGATGGTTAGCTGAATAACGGCTGAGTAATAGACGAGGCACTCGACTCTCCCTTGTTATACCCGTTACTCGTATAGTAAAAGGGTATATGTATTAGTGCAAAAGTATGTAACAGGTGAGTCAAAATCTGCCAAGTGGGCCACCCCTGATCCGAAGGTCCGATTTTCATCAAACTTGTTGGCTTTTCCTGTTCACAACGACAATATAAGAACTTCATTTGAACGGTTTTGCGAAATTTTAAGTTTTACCGGAGTTATAGCGGTCACAATATGGTATTTTTGCCACTTTTTCGAAAAAGTTGCACTCAGTTTTTATTGCATATCTTTGGAACGGTATGAGATATCTTTATGATGTTTTCACTAATCGATCAAGAATTGTATTAGCTTTTTATAAAAAATAAGAAAAATTTTGTTCAGTTTATTTTTTTCAGTGTTCTTCACCAGCTACTGAGTTCGGTGGGCGCACAGCGGTTTCCCATACAAAACGACAAAAAGTTTCTCATTGACGGCTGCAGTCGGCTGACGCTACGCGCGCTACGGCAAGTGTTGACCAGCAAATTTTCACGAGCAAGCCGTTTTTGTATGGGAAACCGCTGTGCGCCCACCGAAAATTAGGTATTGCGAAAAACCTTTGGCCGGGCCCCTCTTTTTTTTTTTTGGATCTTCTTCATGATGAATTAAACTTCATTTTTAAATGATTTTGAACTCAGTAGCTGGTGAAGAACACTGAAAAAAATAAACTGAACAAAATTTTTCTTATTTTTTTTACAGAAAAATAATTTTTAAAAAATTGTAATATTTTTTTATAAAAAGCTAATACAATTCTTGATCGATTAGTGAAAACATCATAAAGATATCTCATACCGTTCCAAAGATATGCAATAAAAACTGAGTGCAACTTTTTCGAAAAAGTGGCAAAAATACCATATTGTGACCGCTATAACTCCGGTAAAACTTAAAATTTCGCAAAACCGTTCAAATGAAGTTCTTATATTGTCGTTGTGAACAGGAAAAGCCAACAAGTTTGATGAAAATCGGACCTTCGGATCAGGGGTGGCCCACTTGGCAGATTTTGACTCAGGTAGAAGGAAGCTTTTTCGACCCTATAAAGTAAATATATTCTTGATCAGGATCACTAGCCGAGTCGATCTAGCCATGTCCGTCTGTCTGTCTGTCCGTCTGTCCGTCCGGATGAACGCTGAGATCTCGGAAACTACAAAAGCTAGAATATTGGGATTACCAACAAATATTCTTGGGCTTCCTACGCAGCGCAAGTTTATTTCAGCCGACCGCCACGCCCCCTCTGGCGCCCACAATCGCCCATAGTCGCCCACAAACGATACTAAAATGTGTCTGGCGCCCACATTTTCAAAGATTTCTGAGAAGTATAAATGCAATTTTGTTGTGTTTAGTTATACCTATCGAAATGTGGAATGAATTTTTTAAATCGGACCATTCCTTAAAAAGTAAATAATGGAATTCAAGCAGTGCAAGCGGTCACTTTTCTGCATGCATATCTCCATCTCTGTCGCACTTTCTTTAGCTGAGTAACCTGATAGTCCAAGTACCCGACTAAAGCGTTCGCTTTTTATTTGTGAGCTATTGCGGCTAACTTTGTTGCAGAGGATATTATTGCCTGTAAGCAAAGGCAAAATGTTTTAAGATAAGCATTTTTGACCAAGTACGGAAGTTTGAACTGTAAGCAAACAAAACCGTTACTTCTTTAAATATGTAGTGAAGTGTATTGAAAGGTGACGAACGATTCGTTTTTTGAATGTAAATTTTCCAAAGTACGGTTTGAAATTCCAACGTAGCTAAATCCTACAGCGTTTATCGTGAAACATTCTTTGTTTGCACTTTCAAAAGTTGAAGGGTAAGGTGACGAACGATTCGTATTTATACCCTTGCAGAGGTATTATAAATTCAGTCAAATGTTCGCAGCGCAGTGAAGTAGACGTTTCCGACCACACCACGTTTCAGCACCAATAGGCGAATCCATCTAGCAATGTCCGTCTGTCCGTTTCTATGCGAACTAGTCTCTCAGTTTTAAAGCTATCGCGATGAAACTTACCCAACAGTCTTCTTTCTATTGCAGGTAGTACATCTGTTGGAACGAGCCGGATTGGTCCACTATATCTTATGGATCCTATAAGAATAATCTAAAAAAAATATAAAACAAGAACGGAAGCTAGCATCGGCCAGCCGAAGCTTATATACCCTTGCAGATAATTCCTATAACTCACTAATTTTCCAATCGTTCCGGTAAAACTATATGATATAGTAGTTCGATATTGATAAAATTAAAATCGAAATTCGAAAACCTTTAGAAAGAGTCATATCAAAGAGTAGAAGAGAATACAATAAAAACCCCCGAAGCAATAAATTATTTCCTATTATATTCCCATTAATTTTCCGATCGTTCCTAAGGCAGATATATGATATAGTCGTCCGGTTTTGATAACATTTTATTCGAAATTAATAATTAGATAAGAAATGGTATTTCCAAAAGTAGGAGGCTATATGTTAAAAAACACCCAAGATATAATTTTTTTTACATTTTTTCCCAATCATTCCTATGGGAGCTATATGATATAGTTGTCTGATCCCGCTCTTTCCGACCTATATACTACCTGCAATAGAAAGAAGACTTTTGGGAAAGTTTCAACCCGATAGCTTAAAGACTGAGAGA
>JBAMCJ010007509.1:0-76277 GCA_037075205.1 Drosophila prostipennis
GATAGCTTTAAAACTGAGAGACTAGTTTGCGTAGAAACAGACAGACGGACAGACGGACAGAAGGACAGACGGACAGACGGACAGACGGACATGGCTAGATCGACTCGTCTAGTGATGCTGATCAAGAATATATATACTTTATGGGGTCGGAAACGTCTCCTTCACTGCGTTGCAAACTTCTGACTGAAATCATAATACCCTCTGCAAGGGTATAAAAATTCGGCTAAAATTGTATTCCCTTGCAAATTCCACAAAGGAAAATGTGACTAGAATAAAAAGAATAAATAGAAAGGATAAACAAGAGGGAACGCTATAGTCGGGTGCCCCGACTATCAGATACCCGTTACTCAGCTAAAGGGAGTGCGAGGGAGATGGAAAAACTTTGATCGGGCATAACTTTTTAACGAATGGTCCGATTTAAAAAATTACGTCTACATTTCGATAGGTATAACTAAACACAACAAAATAGCATTTATACTTCTCGGAAATCTTTAAAAATATGGGCTCCAGACACATTTTAGTATCGTTTGTGGGCGATTGTGGGCGTTAGAGGGGGCGTGGCGCTCTACGAGTAACGGGTATAATAATAATCATGGAAATACACTATCTTAAAAAACATTAAATTTTGACCTATTTAACACTTTTGTTTCTATGTTGATCGGCAGGCGTTTTAAATCTGATCAAGGTACAAATAGTAAATACAATTTCCCAAAATGCATTCATTAGCTTTTACACTGCGAGAAATATCTTCACGAACAGGGTAAAAATGTTCCATCGGACTCGAAAAGGGAATTAAAACAGACGGACATGGGTAGATCGTCGGGGTTAATAACCTTGATCAAGACCTTTATAAAGGACGGAAACGTTTCCTTCTACTTATTAAATAATTTCCATCGAATACAAAATACCATTTTACAATCTACGAATCAAAAAACGTCAATTTTGAAAAAGTACTCTTGACTCGTGTCCTTAGCATTAATTCTTCAAATAGCTCTTCTTTAAAAAAAAAAGTTTTTAATTTTTTAAAAATAAAATCATATTAGGATTAAAAAAAAGTTTTATACAATGCCCACCAGAAAATTGTTTTTGTTTTAATTTTAATATATGCGCCATATAGTTAGTTACAATCGGTTTTCAACTAAAAATTAAATTTGATAATAATTTTAAAATATATATTCATTTTTATACCCTTGCAGAGGGTATTATGATTTCAGTCAGAAGTTTGCAACGCAGTGAAGGAGACGTTTCAGACCCCATAAAGTATATATATTCTTGATCAGCATGACTAGACGAGTCGATCTAGCCATGTCCGTCTGTCCGTCCGTTTTTACGCAAACTAGTCTCTCAGTTTTGAAGCTATCGGGCTAAAACTTTCCCAAAAGTCTTATATCTATTGCCGGTAGTATATAAGTCGGAACGAGCCGGATCGGACAACAATATCATATAGCTCCCATAGGAATAATCGGGAAAAAAAATGAAAAAAATTATATCTTGGGTGTTTTTGAACCTAGAACCTCCTACTTTTGGAAATGCCATTTTTTATCTAATTCTGAATTTCGAATAAAATTTTTTCAAAATCGGACGACTATATCATATAGCTGCCATAGGAACGATCGGAAAATTAGTGATTAATAGGAATGATCTGCAAGGGTATATAAGCTTCGGCTGGCCGAAGCTAGCTTCCTTTCTTGTTTTTTTTTTGTGTTATGTAATTTATAAAATATATTTTTTAATATTTGTTTTTAGTTTTTTTAATAAAAATTTTAAAATTTAATAATACAATTTTTTTCAAATTTATATTTTATTTAACATATTAAAATAATTATTTTTTAATATTTTATTAAAAAATTACTTTTTGTCATTCAGAAATTAAGTTAATGCAAAAGGCACGAGTAAATCGAGTAAACCGGAGATACATATTTTCAATGAGAGGGTCCTTTTTCAAAATTGACGTTTTATGGCAAACTAAAAACATTCTAATTTAAAAAATAATTTTTTTTCGGCTAAATCCTGATACACATGTTTACTTATTTTCTGAATAGTACACGTACAAAAAAAGCTCGGGCAAATCAAAAATGGGACCCAAGGAAAGGAGTTCGGTTTGTAAAAGAACCGCCCATATGTTTAGGCCTATGTCTGGAACAAATTTAACCTTTTTCGGTTTTATGACATTTTCTTGTTCATAGAGCGATTTTACGCTTAAATTTTAATGCGTGTAATTTTTTAAGCAAATGCAAATTTGTGCTTATAAAGCACCTAATTAACTTTTTGTGTTCATTTTAATAAATTGATCGTAAAGTCGGAGAAAATTATTCGCTGTTTGATCATAAAATGTAAACTTATTTAAATAATGTTATCCTGGACCTCTGCTCAGTTGTTAGACAATATTCAAGAGGTTAACATCTCTAGAATCACTAGACAAATTTGTATAAACAAATTTAGTTTAATAGGCAAAAATGGTAAAACTTATGTGTACTGTGGGTGTCATTACAATGGCTTTTCTTGAAATTATCCAGGCTCAAAGACCACCTTACGCAGGTATAAGACCTCCAGATGGATTGAGTCAGACGGACAAGTACCTGGGTACTCAAAACACAGCTGTGGAGAACATTTTCGGTGTTACGGGGCCTAGTTACCCATCCTTTTTGCCAGACATTGTGGAGCTACCGTACGGAGCGCCCCAAAGACCGCCTAGTGGAGTTCCTGTGGTCCTACCCTCCGATACGGATGAGTTTTCAAGAACGGCCGACCGATTACCTATCGATGCCCAAGGTGATTGGGACTTGGTAAACAGATTGAGCCAGCTGCCTGTAGAACAGCAGCCATTTTGGCTCATAAACTACAAAGCAATCGAGGACCTAAGGAACGGTAGGAACCCTAATGTGGGCGCTTGGGAATCTCGTCCAAATTCCTTCGGCGGCTAAAAGTGAATGAAATTTGTTTGATTTATATGCAATTATGTAATCTATCAACATTAAAAGACTTCCATGGATAAACTTTAATAAAAACAAGGGAGATCGCTATAGTCTAGTACCTCGACTATTAGATACCCGTTACTCAGCTAACCAACTTTAAAACAAGAATTAACTCGGATGGTTCATATGCGTATGCAAAATGGGCGCTATACATACATACATACATATACAATGTATATTATACATATATATACCCACTACATATTTGTGGGCGATAGAGTGGGCGTGGCAAACTTTTTTTTAGATCAATCGAAAGCAATTGACCACACAAAAATATTTCAGTTTAAATTTTTAGTCTAGCTTTAAAACTGTGGGCGCCACAGCTTTTCGCTGTTTGTGGGCGTTAGAGTGTGCGTGGCACATCGGCATGATAAACTTGCGCTGCGTAGGAACCCCTAGAATCTGAATCCCAACTCTCTAGCTCTTATAGTTTCCTAGAGCTCAGCGTTCACACGGACAGACGGACAGACGAACGGACAGGCATGGCTAGATCGACTCGGCTATTGATCCTGACCAAGAATATATAAACTTTATAGGGTCGGAAACGCTTCCTTTTACTCTAGGAGTAACGGGTATAAAAGTCGCAGCAAAATCACTTTAAATCATTCACTCGGGTAAAAAGTGAAAGGAACAATATTTTTCTGAAAATCCCCCATAAATAAATCCAGAGTCCGCCACAGCTTAAAATAATTTCAATGGCATTTTGAATCACGACATGTTTTATAAACTTTGCTTTATTTTTTCAATAATTTAGAGAAATGGATCCTTTTAAGAAAATCGCTGTTTTCGATCATATTATATTTCAACAAAGGCGTACGGATTTTCGCTTTCTAAATTATTCAATTACATGGAATAAATATTGTTTATAGTTTTGCAAAAATATATTTAGGGTCCATTTAAAGTGCCCTACTATAATGGTGGATTATCCTCAGGCAGGACTACTTTATCCCCGACGGGGGGTCTTTGGGGGACTCCAAAGGGTATATTGATAATGCAAGAATTTGGCGCCTGTACACCTTCCTCTGGGAGAACTACCTTATCCCCGACTGGCGGTCTCTGTGGTACTCCGTGAGGGATATTGGTAAGGCCTGGTGTTTGAGTCTGTACACTTTCCTCTGGCAGTACTACTTTATCCCCAACTGGCGGTCTCTGAGGCACTCCATGGGGAATATTGTTATTGATAGGACAGGGAGCTGTATACCCTACGGGCGGTCTCTGGGTTTCTCCATAGGGGATAGTGTTATTGATGGGGCCAGGGATTTGGGCCTGTATAATTTTCAGCAGAGTTCCAGCAAGGATAGTCGCAGAAAAAAAATTGGTTTGCATTTTGGAAAGAAACTAATTAAATACCTCCTTGTGTCAACTTGTTATGTCTTCTTAAGAAACTAATTCTAGAAATTATCTTACATTATTTTTATAAGATTCGATTACAGGTTTTCTTTAAGGCAGACTGCTTATGATAATGAAAGTGATAACAGGCAAGCAATAAAAAACTGCATAAATACCTATTTATAAAGTTAAAATTCGTGCCGATCACACCTTCAACATTCACAATGTTCACAATTATATTCAATTTGGCGACTAAACTAACTAACATTCGACTTAGCAAATACTTAATTTTAATGTTATTAAAATTTAGATCGATTCTCAGAAATTCGCCCAAGATGTGCACAAAAACAAACTGTTTTCCATAATTTGAATATTTTCTTAAATTTCTTTTAGCCATACCTTTAATAGAGCACTCCCTTTGCTATCGTCACTACATGGACTGCCGGCCACAGCGAATTTTTAAATGCAAATTGACTGTAATATTTATAGCACTGTTTACTTTACAGAATATCAAATTAAAATTTAACACGAAAAGCTAATTAGGTGTATTTATGCGCACAAAAAATTGTATTTGCATCACAATTGAATAGAGAAGGGATTTCGTCATGAACTTTTCAGGAAAATGGTTATAGAAACGCCTTTTTAAACCTTTGTAGAGGGTTTTTTATTCAGTCAGATGTTTTCAAACAGGTTAACCCCCCTATTATTGGTAAAAATTATAGAATATTTAGGTATTTAATAAGTTGAAAGTATAAATATTTTCGTCACAAAATTTAATATCAAAGATTTTGTCATGACTTTTTACATAGTTAAAATGTGTTTCTGCTTCATTCAATTTATTTTCATTATTCGAGTTCTTATGATTTTAATTAGAAACAAAATACGTTGATCGGTGAAAGCAATATTAATTATGATAAACTAAAATAAACGTTGTTTTTCTGTCCATCCATGCGTGTCCATTAATTTGTTTAAATATTAATAATTCTAATTTTTTGAGATATTTGTCCTTAAATGGAGAACAATGACTGGTTTTTAAAACCTAAGTCGATTTTCTCTAAAGCGGAATTGCCTTATACTTGCACTTAAACTGTTATCAATTTTAAAGTTTTGTGTTACAAAAGGTCGCTCAAATTGCAGCTCAGTACAACATTGCAATAGTGAGCCAGCCACTCCAGCTTAAAATAAAACAAAGCATTAAAAATGCATAGAAAAAGGGGAACAAAGTTTCACAAAAGACCATCAAATTCCGCGGAAAATATGCACTAAGACGAGGAGAACAAGAAACCTTTTAAAAGCTGCCAAAGCAATTCACATGTCAAGGGGATATGCAAGGAGTCTAAAGGGAAGTTGATCCACAATGGGATTTTTATAGGCCATTGTTAAAAGCTAATGAGTTGGGGGTGAGTGGATAACTCTTAGCGCAGTGTAGAGTTTGGCAAAAAATACAAATATTGAAAACATTTTGACAAATACAAACATATTAAAAAGTTTTAAATACAAATCACATCCATACTTTTTTCTAGCTTTAAATGCGTTTTTAAATTATATTGTCAATCACCGTCAAAGTTTATCTTAAAGTAACCCGTTGTGTAGCTATACCCTCTAAAACTAATATTATCCCAACCTTATGAAAAATTACAAACAAACCGTTTTTTTAATTACCAAACATATATTTCCAACGATTAAAACAATTTCAAACCGAACAATGACAATTTTAAATACTGGAGCTATTGCTTACCAGCCCAACTGCTGAGGAGCAGCGTTGTAGGCGAGGTAATAGGGCTGCTGGCCCGCCCCCACATAATAAAACTGGGGCGTGGTCAGCACAGGAGCCTGCGGGGCTGGAACCACAGGAGCCACTGCCTCATCCACGGGCAGCTCCTCCAGGCGAGCGATGCGCTGGCGCAGGCGCTTGGGCTTGGCCAGCTGCAGTTTGGCCAATCTCTGGCGGCTACGCAGGCGTGCGGGAGCGGAGGAGGGAGTGGTGGCCTCCAGGGAGCTCTCCTCGGTGTCCACCTCCTCGGTCTCCGGGTTGGGCTCGAAGCTGTCCACCGGTGGCTCCTGCTCCGATGGCAAGGCGTCCGTGTCCACATCCTCGGGGGGTCCGTAGGTCAGAGCGGGCTGTTCGGCGGCAGGCTTGAGTTCCGCTGCCGAAGGATAGGGTGTGGAAGCCACCTCCTGCCTGGCAAAGGCCACCGGACGCAGGCGCAGAGTGCGACGGACTGGAGTCTGGGCGGCGCAGGCTACGGCCAAGACGGCCAGAAGGAGGAGCGAACTGAAAAGCTGATAACGTGCCATGATCGTGGGACTTGCAGTGGTGCTATGTTGGCTTTCGTATATGGAGCTTTAACTTTTATACCCACAACACAACGACGGTGGCCCTGCTGATCGGCGGTCAGTGGCGAGCTATTCTAGCCCGGCCAATAGTGCCGTGCATTTTAAGCAGAGCGCCGCGATTTGAAAGCCATCAAAGTGCGTATGTCAAGCAGGCGCCGCACAGTGGAGTGGAATTTAAAGTGCTATCCAAACTCTAGCCCTAGTTGTCCAAGTGGCTATTTGGGTGGACCTTAGATATATTAATCGTATTCCTCTGTATATTAAGTTAATATTATTAACAAAAAAACTTTGCCTAACAACAATCAATAATTATTGATTATAATTGGTAAAAAATCTACTATATGTTTTTTTATATTATGCAGAAAGTAATGGTGGTCCCATGACACAAATTTCAGGGGCCATAAGAATTATGTATAGAACATTTTACTATTTTTTTATAAATATTAAGAAGGCTGACTTATCTGAAAGCTTGAAATAAAAAATTTTTAATTTATTTATATTTTTACCACACGTAGTTTTAAGATATAAATGAATTAAACAAAAATAAAGCACCCCCAAATCTTCGCTTCGGTCAAATAGGTTTTTATTTTACTTTTTATTTTTAATCCCATGTAAACGATGGAATATTCTGATAAAAATTAGACATTGATTTGATTCCATGAAGGACATCTCATACATAGACTTAAATTTGTAATTTCCATTTGCATATTTTTCACCTATTTGCATGTTTGCGGACCCAATTCATTGCTTATACGCAGTGCTGCCAAGTTAAGTGTCAAAGTTAACTACCCACGACGGGTTATAATTAACAGACAATGGTTATGGCTTAGACATGGGCCCTTGACTAAATATTGTCACGTCCGTAGGCCATCGAAAGGGTGACCCCCGATGTGCCAAATATGAGTGGCCAAAACTTTGGGGTATAAAAGACCCACGTATTTCAGTTATTGACAACATTCTAAGACAACACAACAGCAGCACAACATGGCCTACAAGCTCACCTGCTCTCTGCTCCTGATCGCAGCCATTGCTTCCGTTTCTCTGGCGGAGCCGGTTAGGTTCCACAGCCGATCCTCTCGCTTTCAGTTTGCCCGTCAGGAGCAGGCTCCAGAGGATCAGTCGGCTCCGGCAGATCCCTCTCCCTCCGTGGATATTGCCCCCACTCCGGCCTCGGCTCCTTACCCACCAGCTGGAGTCACACCCGAAGTACCCTTCGACCTGCCCACGGAGACGGAAGCTCAGCCAGATCTGACCTACGGACCGCCAGCTGAGCCGGACAACACCTACGGACCTCCGGATAACACTTACGGACCTCCGGCCGAGCCTGATAACACCTATGGACCGCCGGCAGACACCGTCCCAGTTGACCAGGCACCTGTGGATGCCGCGGAGCCCGTTCCCGCCAGTCTGATCCAGCCCCGTAATGGACGCCTTCGCACCCGTCGGCCCGTCCCGGAAAAGCTTCGAAACGCCCAGATCATCCGCTCCTCACCAGTGCTGGTATATTCCATCTAAAATGGGTCAGACCAAATTTGTTGATATACAAATCAAATCGAATCAGGCCGAGCCATCATTTTGTTACTAAATAAATAAACGATTTTTTGTTGAATATTTAAAAATACATTCAAATTTGTTTAAAACAAGAGAGAACGCTATAGTCGGGTGCCCCGACTATCAGACACTCAGCTAAAGGGAGTGCGAGGGAGATGGAGACTTAAAACTTTGATCGCGCATAACTTTTTAACGGACCATTCGATTTGAATTTCTTTTATAAAAAATATTTTGGGGACATATGACATATCGACAGAAAGGTGTTAAAGCGTATAAATATAAATTTTAAACCAATGCACCCCACAGTTCAAGAGTTATTTCAATTCAATCTTCATTTTCATATTTTATTATAAAAGTTGACAAATAACTCTTAGTAGCATAAGAGTTATTTGTCAACTTTTTTTAAAAAGTTGAAAAAAAGGACTTTACTAGGTTAACTCTTATTTACGATCCCTGGTATGGTTAAAACAAACAAAATTATAGCTGTTTTCGTATTATTTTGACATTAATTTTTAGATCCTTCCTATGGCACCTCTGACCCAACACTGCCTGCAATAGAAAGAAGACTTTGGGAAAGTTTCATCCCTAAGCTTTAAAATTGGGACTAGTTTGCGTAGAAGCGGACGGACGGGCGGACATGGCTAGATCGACTCGTCTAGTGTTGCTGATCAAGAATATATATTCTTTATTTGGCGGAAACGTCTTCTTAACATACTTATGTACATATCTATTGTTTATGCTTATTAGTAGCGTACTTTTTAAACACAAATGGAAACTCTAAGTTCTGACACTTTTAAAGGGCCATCCTAGGCCATAGGGCCATTTGGAATCCAAACATGGATTCCTGGCTCCTTTAGTCCAGAAGTGGCCAACACCGGCTTCCAGGGGTGCGGCTTTAGGCAGCATACAGCCTCGGCCTTTTTGCACTTATTGTCGCTGATGATGGCTTCCGTGTTCTTGTCCCAAAAATATATACCATTGAAATCGGCGCTAACAATGTACTCCGAGCGGGGTCCAAAAAAATTTACCTCGCTGCTGTAGGTAGAAAGCATCAGACTAAATGAAATGGATTGAAATTGGGGACAACAGACTTACAAGCGCTTATCGTAGTAGTGCAAATAATCGCCTTCCGTGTAATTCCGGCTGTCAAACAAATAGTTGCCGGCTCTTCTGAAGCAGGTCAGAATCTCCGTACCATTGTAATTGTAGACGGCGGAAGTGATGTCCGGTTTAGATGCTAGATTGCGTGGTGTTATTTCGTGGATAGCTTTTTTTAGCTTGCGCTTGTCGTAAACGTTCAGCTTAACATCGTCTCCTCCAACGCAGAATTCGGGAGCATAGGGATGATGGGCGATGGTATACAGCGGCATCTTTGTTTGGTCCTGGCGGACGCACCGTACTGCTGCAGTGGCCGCATCGCTGGTGCGCAGATCAAAAAACTTGACGACTCCGTCATGACCAGCGCTTATTATCTCGTGACGGCTATAAGGGACTACTACGAAATCAGACGCGCAATTGTTGTGTGTATAGAGACAGAGTGTAGACATTGGGGGTCCGCCGGAGGGGTGAATGACGGACCGGAACACCTGACCATTGTCGCTGGCGGAAACAATGTCCAAACAGCCGGCGCCGTCTATGAACTTGGTCTGCATGATTTTATCTTTAACTTCCAGACGAAAAATTGTCCGTGTCCTATTATTAGCCCAATCCCATACGATCACATGGCGATCGGTACCTAGGCACAATAAATCCCCATCTTGATTGAAGTTTAGGCAGTGGCCGTTTCGAGGCATCAGCGTATTCAGTAGAGTGAGCTGTCCCGTTACCTGGCGGGAGCTGTAGTATCTTTCGACAAAACTCTGGTCAGAGGTGTGGCCGCCACGCCACCCAATCCGATTTATGATGTTGTGCTCACGATGCATCAACTCCTTATCGCAGTTCCAATGGTACATTGGCTTGGTCTTGCACGTAACGCTATGAAATCGGTCGCGATCGGCGAGTTCCTTTGAACAAACCTTACCGGATAGATATGAATGCACTAAATAATTATATTGTTGCGATCAGTTTCTTAAAAGTACATTCTGCTTACTTCAGTAAAAAAGGCGTCCGAAAAGCTGTCCTCGTCCTGGAAAGACAGAACATTTTTTACTAACTTTTATTAAGAAACCTATTATACGATCCTCGATTGGTTTCATGACTATTTAATTTATTATACAAATGTTTGAACTTGTAAAAGAACGTTCTTAAACCTGTAAATCCAAAGTAATATTTCAGAATTGATTTTACTTAAAAACGTCAGGGGAGAGAGGTGCAAGAATAATGGAAAGTTTGGTTAGAAATAGCAGCTATAAATAAAAAGCCATCGGATTCGACCATGAGCACAACCAATACTTCGACTATGACCAATAGTTCTACCGACCTGCAGAAGTCATAAAAAACAAGAAAGGAAGCTAGCTTCGGCCAGCCGAAGCTTATATACCTTTGCAGATCATTCCGAAATTTTATATTTCGCATTACTTTGAGAATATTTTTTCTATCCTTCCTATGGCAGCTATATAGTATAGTCGTCCGATTATTGTTAAATTGAATTAAAAATTTGGAAATATAAAAATGAGTCATATCCTAGATATAATTTATTATATCCTTGCAGAGGGTATTATAATTATACCCGTTACTCGTAGAGTAAAAGGGTATATTGTATTCGTGCAAAAGTATGTAACAGCTAGAAGGAAGCGTTTCCGACCCCATAAAGTATATATATTCTTGATCAGGATCACTAGCCGAGTCGATCTAGCCATGTCCGTCTGTCCGTCTGTCCGTCCGGATGAACGCTGAGATCTCGGAAACTACAAAAGCTAGAATATTGGGATTACCAACACATATTCTTGGGCTTTCTACGCAGCGCAAGTGTATTTCAGCGGACCGCCACGCCCCCTCTAACGCCCACAATCGCCCATAGTCGCCCACAAACCATACTAAAATGTGTCTGGCGCCCACATTTTCAAAGATTTCTGAGAAGTATAAATGCAATTTTGTTGTGTTTAGTTATACCTATCGAAATGCAGAAGAAATTTTTTAAATCGGACCATTCGTTAAAAAGTTAAGCCTGATCAAAGTTTACATATATCTCCATCTCCCTCGCACTCCCTTTAGCCGAGTGACGGGTATTAGATAGTCGGGACACCAACCCGACTATAGCGTTCTCTCTTGTTTTGGTCAGAAGTTTGTAACGCAGTGAAGGAGACGTTTCCGACCCCATAAAGTATATATATTCTTGATCAGGATCAATAGGGGAGTCGATATAGCCATGTCCGTCTGTCCGTATGTCCGTCCGTCTGTCCGTCTGTCCGTCTGTCTGTCTGTCCGTATGAACACTGAGATTTCGGAAACTATAAAAGCTGGAAGCTTGGCATTTTGCATGCAGATTCTAGGAGTTCCTACGCAGCCCAAGTTTGTTTCAAAAAAGTGTTACGCCCCCTCTAACGCCCACAATCGCTTGATAACGATTTTAAAAATTTTAAGACATTTTTTTAATCGGACCATTCGTTAAAAAGTTATGCCTGATCAAAGTTACTCCATCTCCCTCGCACTCCCTTTAGCTGAGTAACGGGTATCGTTCTCTCTTGTTTTTATTGTATTCTCTTCTACTCTTTTTAAATGTTTTCGAATTTCGATTTTAATTTTATCAATATCAAACTACTATATAATATAGCTGCCATAGGAAAGATCGGAAAATTATTGATTAATAGGAATTATCTGCAAGGGTATATAGCTTTCTTTTTTGTTAATAGTAGAATACCTTTTTTTAAAGTTACGTAACTATCCGTATAAGTCAATTTTACCAAACAAAGTTTTTTTGTGTGTACACTAAAATAAACGCGCATCTTAAGCAAGCCGTTTAGGGCCACAAACTATCCTTGACCTTTAACTAATTTTACCCCACCCTCCCCTAATTACAAAAAGAAAATAGTAATTAAACGCAATCGGTTAGCCAGAACTTAAAATCAAAATAAAATAGGCTTATAGCTCACCTCTGTATTACTTGTTTCGGGATCATCGTTCTGGAAAGACAGATTGATTATTAGTTTCATAATAAACGAGAAAGAAATCTAGCTTCGGCCAGCCGACGCTTATATACCCTTTAAATCGGACTTTTAGTTAAAAAGTTATGCCCGATCAAAATTTTATATCTCCATACCTCTCGCACTCCCTTTAGCTGAATAACGGGTATCCGATAGTCAGGGCACCCGACTATAGCGTTCTCTCCTGTTTGTATGACTATTTAATACATATATAATATATATTATATATATTTGAATATAACGTTCTTGAATGTTTCCTTATTACAGGGATACTTTTGTACCCAAAAAAATCGTAAAACTCAATAAAACATTAAAAAAATTGTAATGTGAATTAACATAAAAAATAAATAATGTGTTGAAGTGCTTTAGCATGAACCGGTTACTTTAAAAAAGCTATCTGAATACTACCGATCCACCAAGCAAAAGTTAAATGACCAAAATCAGTTAGCCAGAACTTGCAAATCGCAAAAATGTTATATTTCGTATTATTTTGTCATTATTTATTCTATCCTTCCTATGGCAGCTATCACTATGGACGGCAGTCCATGTAGTGACGAAGCGCACCAGGAGAGTGTGCGAAGGCGACTACTATTATATAGCCGCAAAATTGAAAATCTGCTGTGATAGTCCGATCGTAATGAGTAATACACCAATCGAAAGGTATTGCAAAAACTTAAAGGATTGCATACCAAGACTTTAAGAAAATCAATTGGCTTGGGAGAGAGAGCGGTGAAAGTGAAAAAGTGAAAATTTCGAAATTTGGAGCTGTTGGGGCCGGTGGGGATTAATGCCCCCTCGCAATGTTTTAGTTGTATTCCTTTTGAAAATACCCGTCGAATTTGTCAAAATCCGACGCTCCGTTCAAAAGTTATAGCCAAAATAAGATTTTC
Source organism: Drosophila prostipennis (assembly GCA_037075205.1). Taxonomy (NCBI): domain Eukaryota; kingdom Metazoa; phylum Arthropoda; class Insecta; order Diptera; family Drosophilidae; genus Drosophila; species Drosophila prostipennis. The sequence continues at coordinate 13,165 of JBAMCJ010007509.1, forward strand.
TTCTTCTTCCCAAAATGAAAATTTAATTCTGTTTTTCAGTTTGTCAGTTTGTCCAAAACATGTTTTTTAAGTTTTGAAAATTTGATATGACGTTCATCACATCGATATAAAAAACTTTTGTTCTACCACTTTTGGAAAAACTCGCTAATTTAGCGGGAAAACAGCTATAAATAGCTAAAATTCGGAAAGAGAATGAATGAGAAAATATTAGAAAGTCTATTTAATAACGAGTGTAATAATTTTTCGTCACAAATGTTGATATCAGAACTTTTGTATGTTCAAGGTGCGATCGTCACTAGTTTTTTACCTCGTTAAGAGGTGTTTTTATTTGATATAATATAGTCGTCCGATTTTTGTTAAATTTAATTCGAAGTTCGGAAAGAAATCGTATATCCTAGAGTACTCGTAGAAGAGAATCACTGCGGACGGCAGTCCACGTACTGACGAAGCGCACCAGGAGAGTGTGCGAAGGCGACTACTATGTATACAGGAAGAAATGAAAATCTGCTGCAATGGTCCGATGCAAGTGAAAATTTCGAAACTTGGAGCTGTTGGGGCCGGTCGTAATGTTAGAGTTGTGTTTCTATGCAAAATAACCGTCGAATGAGGGGTCATATGATAAAATCAGACGCTCCGTTCAAAAGTTATAGCCAAAAGAAGATTTTCTTCTTCTTCCCAAAATGAACATTTAATTTTGTTTGTCAGTCTGTCCCAAAACGTTGGCTTAAAATCGTGGAAATTTTATATGGTGTTAAACAGCTCAATATAAGAAACATTAGTTCTACCACTTTTAAAAATACTCGCTAGTTTTTCTGTGAAGACGAAAAAGGCTAAAATAGTTTGCTAGGGCAGGCCGAATGAGAAAATTTCAGAAAGTGTATTTAATGAAGAGTGTACAAATTTTTCGTCACAAATGATATTGAAATCAAAACTTTTGTATGTTGAAGGTGCGATCTTCACTAGTTTTTACCTCGTTAAGAGGTGTTTTTATTTGATACAATAAAAACAAAAAACTATAATTTATTTCCTTATATTTTCCCATTAATTTTTTGATAGTTCCTATAGCTGCTTCATGATATAGTCGTCCGATTTTTTTACAATTTAATTCGAAATTCAGTAATATTCAAAAAAATAATATTCCCAAGAGATGAAGGTAAAATGTCAATAAACACCGAAGTTATAATTTTTTTCCATTATTTTTCCGATAATTCCTATGGGAGCTATAGGATATAGTTGTCCGATCCGGCTGGTTCCGGCTGGACAGACGGACATGGCTAGAAAGACTCGCCTAGTGATGCTGATCAAGAATATATATGCATACTTTATCACTGCGTTGCAAACTTCTGACTGAAATCATAATACACTCTGTAAGGGTATAACAATACTTGTTGCTCACCTCCGAACTAGAATCAAGTTCACTATTGATGTCAGAGTCCTAAAATGGATAGGAATTTGAGTGACCAATGTAATTACATTTTGAATTATAGAAGATTACTATATTAAAATACTTGCTGCTATCTCAGAGGAAGAATCCAAGTCATCGAGGTTTTCGTTGGGCTGGTCTGTCTCTTGCTCCTCGCTCTCCACGGTCTCCTCCAGGAACTCGTCATCGAAATCGTTGTTTTCAGAGTTTGGCAGGATGAACCCAGATGAAGTGACTAAAGGAGAAACATACCCTGGCAAAGTCTCCGCGGTAGGCTCCTCCTGTTCAACTAAGTTATTATTCTCGTCGTCGCTGACGATATGTGTGACATTAGAAAGTTATGGACCCCGCAGACCACCATACTTACCCAGCCTGATCCGTGTCTTCAAGGACATCTTCCAGAGAACATGTGTTGTGCCTCTGGCGCTTTGAAGAGGAAGGCCCATCGCTGTCCACATTGTCCTCGGCCACATCCATAGAGCTCAATGCTCGCGATCCGTCCATCTGTCTATAGTTTTGAGTATATATTTTGTCCAAACCCTTAGCTTTGTTTTGCTCTCGAGAAGTAATTTGTTATCGACTTTTAAATCTGAACATCTGTTCTATATAGCGCTTTAATAGAGATGCCAAGACATCTATGATCTATCGATCTATTCGATATTTTCTAAGAACACGTTCATATTATCGATGTTTTCTTAAATTTAAATTTTCTAGAACCAGTAATAATTGGGTTCGATTTAGTCAGTAGAATCAAAAGAGTGACCATTAATTTAAACCGGAAATATAGTTGTAATGCATTAATTTTCTCAATACTTTAAAGAGAGTTCGATTACTTTTTGAAATATTAAAAAAAATTGTCTTAATTATTCCTTATTATATATGTATGCTAGCCAAAGCTTCAGAGTTATAAGCCAGCTGGTAAGTTTTTACCAAAACGTTTTTCAACTTTATTTAAAAGTCAATAATAAATCAAAATTTTAATTAAATTAAAAGCCAATGTTGTTTATTTCTTAGCAATGTCCAAAAGAGAATTTCTAAAAATTAACAATTAAAAACAAATGAATTCATTTTTTAATAATTTACGTTTCATATTTATATATATAATAAATATACATTTTTATACAAAAACTCAATATTATCTTCATGAAAATAATGTTATTTTTATCACACCTTTGTTTTAGTTTTTCATCGACCCTGATAAAAACTATGAATATGTTAGCCTATGGATGGAACGTGCTTCTTGAACTGCAAGCTTAGTGGATTTCTTCATAGCCTATTTTGCTTCACATGAATACAAAATTCATCAAACGAAATTATGAACTGCCAAGAACCCAAGACCCAAAAACAATCATTCTCAAATGTTCACAGCGACCCCAAAGCCCAAATCAAGTGTTAATGAATGGTCCCACGGAGGGGAAGGGGATAATATTCGAAAACATAGCATTGGCCGTTTAATTTCGAAAAAAGGTCACGTATCGTGTATTAAGCCGAAGCCAGCGATCAGCGCAACATAATCAAAGCTTTACCGGGAACAAGAGCCTGGCCTGAAAACTGAAAGTGAGCAGCATAAATTACAGCAAAACTCGATCCGGTAGCTCGGGACTATAAATAAGCCAAGTCGGATTGGGAAATCAGAACAGAAGCCCTTAAACCGCGAAAATGATCAAAGCCAGCTCTGCACCAGTTGTTGTTCTTGTCCTGAGCCTGATCGCTCTAGGTACGGCAGAACCGCTCCGGCGGAGATTCTCCGCCCGGCAAGAAGAGGCTCCGCCCAGTCCTTCACCCACGGGCTACCCAGAGGCGGGAGTCACACCAAGTGTCCCCTTTGATCTTCCCAGCTCTACTGTCAAGCCGGAGAACACTTATCTGCCACCGGATAACACCTATGGACCTCCGGATAACACTTATGGGCCCCCGGATAACACTTATGGACCTCCAGAGGCTGATTTCGTGCCGGCAGCTGATCCCGAGGCTGCGGCTGCAGCCTGAAAATCCTATCGAGACCGATGATATTCCAGAAACTGAGGAAGAGACGGTGGATGGCGCCAAGCTGCTGCCAGCTGATGCGGACGCAGAGGAGGATGAGCCGCAGTTGGAGGTGAATGAGGATGGCACTGTCATCGTCGTGGCCAGCAGTCTCGACCAGCCACAGCCGGCCCAGTCCGGCCGACTCTACCAGCGATTCCCCCAAGGACGCCGTTACCAAAAGCCCGTTCCCCAGCGACTGATCCTGCGACGCAGTTGGTAGACTTCAAGGAGTCTTGCAAGGACTTAGAATAGAATTTATTGTTTAGCAGCACACCACAAAATCAAATTCTTTAAGTGGTCAAAAAAAGATTTGTTTATCTACTATTGGGACTTCTATGTGAACCCTAGAAAACTAAGACGTTACAATGAAAATTGCTTAATAAATATTTTATACATTCAAATTATAAAACAATAATTTTATAATTTTATTGCTTGAAAACGGTATTCATCCACTAACCAAATATATGGTAGTTGTATTTCTTTTGACATGATTTTTGATTGTTGAAATATCACAAAAAATAGAATTATATGACCTATAAAAATAAAAGCAAATAATTTTTTTCAAAGGCTTAGCTTAGTTTGAAAAAAGATCCTACCGAGGCCAATATTTTTTTTTAAATAAATTTATTTTTATTATTTATAATTTGTTAATAACTTACGGAAATCTAACTACATTTTCATAACAACCTGTGCTTACGCCCTCTTTAGTCATCAACGCAATGGGCACGTAACGTTCGAGCTGCCTTATAAGTCATCGGCCTCGTGGTTTCTTCGGGCCAATGGATTGGGCAGTCCCCAAGGGTATCCCTAGTGGGTATTTATAGACGACACTAAGCCACACCATGCAACAGTTCATAATAGCATATCAAAATGTACGGTTATCCAACTCTGGCCACCCTCGCTCTTTGTTCCATTCTTTGCTTGAATGGAATCGAAGCCACTCACCTGAGGTTCCCAGGACCCGCGAGGGGTAGATCCCTACCACTGATCCTGCAAAGACAGGAACAAGCACCATACCCACCACCCGGTCTGGTGCCCGATCCCCCATTCGAACTGCCCACGGAGGAGGCGGTGGAGTTTCCTCAACCTGAAGAGACTTATGGACCTCCAGCAGACACCTACGGACCGCCTGCCGTCGTGGAAGTGCCCGCTGAAGTCTACGGCCCGCCAGATCAGGTCTACGGTCCGCCAGATCAGACCTACGGCCCCCCAGATCAACCAGCAAGTGATGACCCTTCGAGCACCTTGCCTCAAAGCGCAGCCATCATAGATTTGGCCAGTCTGCCGCTACCTCCTCAGGCCCAGTACGTTCTTCCGCTGCTGACCCGCCTGGCTGCTTTCCGCCCGCAGCGACCAGTTCTTCTGACTCCGCAGCGACGTCCTGCCAAGCTCACGGCTCGTCCGCGGCCTAAGCCGGCCAAGATTGTGAACGCTATTAAAGGAACTCCAGTGTTCCCGTCAACTCCACTGGCTTTGCCCTTCGTGGATCGCCGCATCCCCTTCCGCCCGCAGCCAGCACGCCTGATAGTAAATGCTCCTTTTAGACGCCCATCCAAGCAGTAGACCTAAAGCGGAGTCCACCAATGTTATGCACAATGTAAATAAAGTTTGTTGTTTATGTCTAATTTTCGAACGGAAATAAGTAAAAGGGAAATTCAGAAGGCCAGCCGCTTCATCAGCAGGTACATGTGCTGATCTACCTCGAAGCCGTGAAGATTGTTGGCGTCTCCCTGCAGTCGCATCAGCAGGCCGCCGAAGGAAACGTAGGCGGAGAGCCGGGAAGCCTCGTTGTGCGCTTCGTCACCCTCGATCCGGTAGATTTTGCCGTACATCACGTACTCGAAGCTGTCCGCCCGCGTGCCCTCGTGCTCCATGGGGTTGTACTCCCCGCTGTCCGGACAGCCATCCTCGCGCAGCGTGGTTGCCAGAACCAAGCGGAACTTGTCGCCCAGCTCCATGGGGTACAGCCACGAGTTTATGTCCAGGATGAGGTCCATTTTGAAGGACTCGGACTCGCAGTGCAGGCGGGACACTCGGTCGAACTTCTTGCCCTCCGGGTCCATGTCCTTAACGTTGAAGATGTCCTCGAAAAGTACGCCAGCCATGGTAGCTGCAAATATGATTATTTTGGTTATTTGGCAATCAGTTCAGTGGAGCACCAAATATGTACACCTTACCTTGTGTCGGGATTGGGCTTTGTGTGTATATAAAATCCTTTACACGGAGGTAGTGTTGTATTTCTTAATGAGCAGGCTTAATTAAAGAAGTGTATTTTATTATAAACACCCCTGTTAAGTTAACTACTGTTTTCCATTTCTTTGCGCGTGTTTCACAATCAGCGATGCCAGACTTTTTAAGCGGCTTCCAGCGTTGCCACAAGTGGGCGTTGCTAGTGTGCAAAAATGGTCGCAGTCAAGTCATAATGTAAAATATCTACGGTATTCCCTAAACTGTTGAATGGTTAAATTAATTAAAATGTTTCATAAAAATTCAATCGTAAAAAATTTCAGCAATTTTACAATTTTGAGGATGAAGAAACCTGAGTTTTTACATAATATAATTGTCAAATGTCATGCTAACTCTGAAACAACCTCTACTAGATACTCACAGTATAATGATTTTACTTTGAAATAAAATTAGGTAATATATTTATTGTTAGTTTTAGCTAATAAAAAATTAATGTACAAGTGTATTTGTCCCAAAAAATTTTAAACTTATCAACGTTCACAGTGTTTTAAAAATTCAACACGAAACATTTTCCTTAACTATTGAATTTGTAAGATTTTAGCTATTTAACCGTTTAAGGAATTTATTTATTTGTTTAAATGATTAAAATATGAAAATAATGTCAAATTAAGGGGGGAAACACATATAGAACAAACTAACTTTTTTATTATATTTTTTTATTCAATAAGGGATTTTTTTAAATCCTTTTAAAATGGCGGTTGTGGGAACTTTTTTGGCAGGTTAGATTTTAAAACAGTAGTCCAGCTGCGGATGGTATTTAGGTCGCTGTATAGATCCGATTTTTATGAAATCCAAGTTTATAATATGTAAAGTTAACAATCGTATTATTCATATATATTTGTGTGGTTTTTCCTAAAGAAAAATAAAAACTGACTAATATCAACATAAGGTAGGTTCAGACAGAGGACAATTTCATTATAACGATTTCTGTATAAGCAGCATGATGATCGGTGCACTACTTTTTGAGATAGACGATCCAAAGATGGGAAAAACCTTGTTTCGAGAAACTTTCATAACTCTTTAAGAATGAGTTATTCTACCAATTTATATTTTGCAAAATAAAAAACGAAACATTTTTTAAATATTTCAGATTCACTGAATCACGCTACCATCTCTAGGCGTGCAGAAAGGAATTCTAGTGTGACCGTCGATCGAAAGATACACATCACTAAGATTAAGAACAACAACGAAAAACCACCGTAAACTGTTATTTATTTTGTTGGATAAATCGGATGCGGCTTTGGACAGGTAAACCTTCGCGGTCCTCAGAATAAACCCCGTGACAATTCGATGGATACGCCCTTAATGCGTAGGCAAGCTGCCAGCTAGTGGATTGCAAAATGTATGTACACAGCGAGAGGGCGTTGGAATTATAAACAAATAAGAACCGAATTTTATTGCTGGCCGCAGAATGTAGAGGAAGTCAAGGTGTGTCCAAATCGGGGGTGATGAGTGGTTCCTGCGGATGAACGGCTTTAGCGATTCCCTATGATCGCGAGGGTAAGTCCACGGCTAATTGGTTTTCGGTGATGGAACTGCGGACCTTCTAGGTCCAATATGTAGCATCTGTATGTATAGATTGTTTAGATCGTATGTAACTCTGCTGTGGTGCTGGTAGTGTCAATCTAGTACTAACCATCGGATGCAAGATTCCAAAAACTGCGGACTCGTCGAGTTTTGTGCTTCGAATACGAAAGACTTCAACGGCCCGCTCCTCCCCTTTTCATAACCCCTAACCACCCCAAACCCTTGCAACCCATTACCCCGCCTATTTAGCATTACAAAACTGCTGTTATGTATTCACTTCTTTATTTTCGCTTTTTGTGTGTGATTTTCGCTGTCGTTCGTGCTTTTTGCCCCGTTCTCTTTCAGTTTCGATTTCCAGCTCCGGATTCTAGCTTTAATTCGCTTTTTCAACAGTTTGGTCGAGGGCCGTTGTGTTGTTTAAGTGAGTTTTAGTTTTCAGCTTCTGCGGGTGCGGCTCTAATGAACCATTAACCCTGCGCAGGGCCGGGGGTTGGCTGGAATCGGAGGGTTCCCAATCTGTTTGCCAGATGTTCGTCGCAGTCCAGGGTCATCGTCATCGGCTCTCTTCCAGTTGCATTTTCTTTGTGCTCGCTTTTCATTGGAAACTCCGCTGCCTCGGAGAACAGACGACTCCGGATCGCTCAGGTTGCACAGATATATATATCTGTCTATAGCTCCTCAAGTGGGTGTTCGTGTGCATGTGAGTGTGTAGTCTTATCGTTCAGCCGTATTGCTTATCAGTGGTTGCCTTCCTCGGGATCTTATCGGTCGCTAGCTCCATCCTACTCCCGCTCAAACAAAAGATTAAGACAACAAACTGGGAAAATTTCTGGAAGCTTGCGTTCTCTGAAAAATGCCATATGATAAAACAATCAAAATCGAGGCTAAGGAGCTCCTAGCTTTCTACACAGTGAAAAACAGGAATAACGGTGGATTATTATCCAAATTCTTATTATATAAAATAATTACAATGATGTACAACCATTGTCTAAAATCAAAAAATAATAAGAATGTATAGGTACTTTTTGATTAAGTTGCATTCGAAATACTTTTTGTCGGAACTTGTTTATTTCATTTAAAATTATTCAAATGTTACTCTTAGACTTGAGAATTAATTATCTAAAATCACAAGAACAATAGGAAATTTGTCATGGTAAATATGTGCTGCAGATCTTTCCTAAAGGTTCGGGCCAATTCCAATTGCCTTTAAATATGCAAAATCCTGAATTGATAGACTATTTTGGTAATATTTTTCTGTGCATGCGTAGGTCTTATCACTGTTGACACAGCTGGAGGTTCTGTTCCGTCGCTGTCTCTCTTTTTGTTTCTGTTTCGGCCTCACTTACTGTTACTATTTCTGTCTGTGTTTTTGATTCTCCGTCTGCTTCGGAACGTGGCGGTCGGCGAGTGGAGAAACTAAACAGTTCTTAACTTTTTTGCAGCCCATCTAAACTAATACAAACCAAAGGTGTATGGGAACTTATCTAAGAGTAGCAAATCAAACCAAAAAAAAATCTGAATACCGTAAATTACGTAGAGCATTAACCCTAGAAGTAAAGCAAAACGCAGCTGGTGCCGGTGTCCCCCAAGGAGAGATCCCCAAAAGTATTGTTACAGCAAGTAATTAATAAGAAAACACACAAATGGTACGCAGCCGACGCAGTGTTTCCAAGGAAGATGCTGTCTCTGTGCTCACGGACAGCGGGATCTCGTTGTCCTCGCCGCCGGCGGCGAGGGAATCTTCACCAGCCCTCACCCATTCGATCAAGAGGCGAAAGAGCAGCTTGGCTAGCCTGCGAAATGCCTGTGCGGAGGAGGATGAGGAAGACGGCGGCGAGCAGGACTCCAAGGATGCCGATTACGTGCAGCCCCTGTCGAAGAAGTCGGCCCGCAAGGGTGAGCCGGTGAAAAGGAAGCACCACGTCTGCAGCCACTGCTCCAAGGAGTTCGGCGGCAAGACCGATCTGCAGCGTCACATGCTCATCCACTCGGACGAACGGCCGCACAAGTGCAAGGACTGTGGAAAGAGCTACCGCCAGGCGGTCAACCTCAAGAACCACATCACCACCGCCCACGAGCACCGGAAGCAGTTTGCCTGCTCTCAGTGCCCCAAGTCCTTCGCTCTTAAGGAGCGCCTGCGTCTCCACATGCGCCTTCACTCTGGCGAGAAGCCGTATCCGTGCGCCCTCTGCGATAAAAAGTTCGCCCGGGGAGGTCAGGTGAGTAACACACCACTTACAAGGAACTCTTGGTTCTGAAGGCGTTCTTTAGATTTGCACAATTAAATGTAGCTTGTTGAAGCTGATAATAAATAGGTACATTAAGTTATCATTAACCAGTTTAAAACTCATTTATATTTTGCCTATTAATTTTTGTTTTCCATTCATCTAATTAAAACTATTTTATTCTTCGAGATATAACATTTTCTAAAGTAATGACACCTAAAGCGATATAGATTGTAACAAATCTTGTATCCTTGTTACAGCTGCAGCAGCACATGGTTTCTCACCACAAGACGAGCATCCAGCAGTTCAACTGCACTAAGTGCTCGGCCAGCTTCTCAACTAACGCAAATCTCCGGGTGCACATGGAGCGCCACGAGCAGGGCATGGAGCACCGGTGCGGTATTTGTGAGAGCCAGTTTGCCAACGAGCTGGCCCTGCGAGCCCACATTAATCAGGAGCACCACAAGCTGACGCAGTTCGAGTGCGAGATTTGCCACAAGATGATTGAGCCGGACGAGGATCTGGCCACTCACATGCAGAAGCACGCAGCGGTTAAGACGCACGTGTGCGAGGTGTGCAACACGTATTTCACCCAGAAGAGCCAGTACAATGTCCACATGCGGATGCATACGGGAGAGCGGCCCTATCAGTGTAGGGTGAGTTGCAGGAGTCTTTGCTTGCAAGAAGCTATTGCTTATTTCTCTCCTCTCGACAGATCTGCCACCAGACCTTTGCCCATTCCAGCGTTCTAAAGCTGCACATCCGGAAGCACACGGGCGAAAAACCCTTTCGTTGTCAGCTGTGCGAGGACGATGTGGCCTTCTCGCAGCTGGCGCACCTTAAGAACCACATGAAGAAGATTCACAAACAGCAGAAGCCCTACATGTGCGATGGCTGCCACGAGTTCTTCAAGATCAAGGTGGAGCTGCAGGCGCACGCGGAGCAGTGCGCCAAGTGTCCTGCGGGTGGGGACGAGTCTGCCGGCAGTCAGTCTGAAGACGCTCAAGTCCTCTCAACTATACGGTTTAACATGGCAGTGGTGCTGAAGAAGATTAGCTCCGCCCAAAAGCTGCGCCAGTTAGGCTACGAAAAGCGCCTGATCGATAATGTCATCATTGCATCCCTAAAGCTGGCTCAACGACCTTCGCACGACGATGCCACGATGACGCCTTTGGCCAGGCTCCGGATGAATGTGGAGGAGTTCCTCAAATGGATTGTGCCAGCACCTACAATGAAGAAATTCAGCGAAGAATTATTGTCGATCGACACCATTCTTGACAAGATTGCCACCATGTATATGAAGCAGAAGTAGAAATCAGGAGTTGCTATTCAACGCAAAATGCAAGTGTGCCATAGGATGATTTGTAGAACTAGTTCTTGCCATTTAGTTTAGTGTTTTTAGTAACCAAAAGTTGCAGAACGAAACCCAACCAAATAATTTATCCCAAAGATACATATTTACTTTGTAGTACTGATCATTTTCATGACTTAACTTACTTTAATCCCAATTTTGCTGATACCAAAAAGAATGTAATTTGAAAAATGAATGACTTAGTTTTTCCTTGGTTATTTTCCTATTAAGAAGTTTAGTGCTATGAACGAATTTGGATGCAATAATTTATATAATATTAAGTTAACACGATTGAATTGAACCCCCAAAAATATTTTATTCATATTTAGTCTTGCCAGAGCATAAGATTACTTAGTGTGGATCTAAAAGCTCAAGTACAATTGAACTCATTGTGGCCATGCATTTAATTGCCGTTTGTCTTTCCTAACCTTTTTTTTCCGCCTAACTCGAAAGTGTACAAGCTAATGTGTAAAAAGTGCAAATCTAAAATGTACAACGGAATTAATGAAATGCAAATCAAAAAACGCCAATCCTGCTTTTGAATAAATAAAGAGTATTGTTTGTGATTAATCTTCATTGCCGAATGCTGGGATACATTTTCTTTAAAAATATCTGACAGATGACGTATCTAAATACATTTGTGGACTTGAATCGGTTTGTAACTAGCTTCATTTCTTTTAACAGCCGTTATCATCTTCGAGTTATTTAGGAACATGAAATTATTTTTACTGCCGAAAAGTGGTAAATGATATGTTCTAAAATAGCTTAACTGCTTTCACCAAGTTTAAATGTGTAAAATTAACCAGGTTGTTCTACGTAGGAATAGTCGGGAATTAGAAGAGTTCAAAATATTTCCACTTATTCCACCGTGGGCAATTTGTGAAACCTTATAATCTCTGAATTATATCGTGGCCCTAAAGCTCATCGGTTATTCTCTTACCGAACCAATTAGTCATTTGTTGAAATGCTGATCCCAGGAATGGCTGTAATTGTGTAGCTGCCGAGAAATTGGTAACGTTTTTTAATCTGAATCTAGATCACATTTCTGATCTTCACTCGACCTCAGTAATAAAAGTGTTTTCATTGTGGATACTTTCCCACGGGGGATGGATAAAAATAGTTATTTCTTAAAAACTTTATTTTCTTTTTAAGTTAAGTTGTTTTTAAAGCAACCTTATAAATCCTAATAGATATAAAATTTCTGAGAAATCAAAGGATTTAAAATTATATTTCCGATGAAATGTTTGTCTCTGAATTAAAGAATTGTCAGTGGTATTTGTCAACCTTGGTTTTCATTCAAGGGATGGGGTGTTCCTGACCTTAGAGGCTCACCCAAAGAATTTCAAGACATGTCCGGCTGGATGCTGCATTCCATATTTGAATGCAGCCAAAAAAGCATCGAGCCACACACAAACACCCAGGCACACCCAACCAGGCTGGCATCTAACCACATGAACAGTTAGGTACAAGTGCCCCATGGGTCTGCCCGATGGCCATAAATGGTCTGGGCTTGTGCACAAATTTATAAGCCACTCACATTAAGGCGGCAAATATTTTTTATGGCAAACAGCGCACTGCATGCGAACTGAGCTCTAAGCAGCGGTGGCATCTGCAGGCGTTGTGGCACCTGCCCGCGCCACTTTCCTCGAGGCCCCGCCTTCCACCCACCCAGAGCAATTAATGAAATTTGCACAGCGAATTTATTGACGCGACCGTTAGTGTCAACCGAAAGGAATCGGATGGTGGGGGACCCATTTGTTTGGCCAGGAGATGTATGTAAAATTTTATGTATCAAATATAGTTATGATTTTATGATAGCCAGGCCCAGTGCGGGAATTTTCTCTGGGTCTGGCCATTGCGTGTCTGTCACCTGAAGCTGCTGTTGCAATCTCCACCAATCTCCCATCCCATTCCCGATCCCTTGTCCCGGCTAGCAGCTTAATGTCTACATTTGCCATTGCGTGTTCAGTGGCTGCCCTTTTTGCAATCTCAGCTAACTCGGTTACTCCTGCTCCCACTGCCGCTGCCACTTCCATGTCCTCCTGCTCCTCCACGCCCGCTGCAACTGCAAGTCAGGCACTCCAGCTCCTTCAGCTTCTTCCACAGGTTTAGCCTCGCCGTCTCCAGCAGCTGCCGCTGCCATGGCGCATTAGAACAAATTGCTCTTGTTACGATAGGAAGGATGGACATGCCTTTTGCCTTGTTTGGACCGACGGACAGAATGCCTCTGCTGGTGGAGATCAGGCACTCTCGAGCCGATGGACATAAATGAAAACTTATTCAGTTAGTTGCAGGGGCACAATATTATTGTTTGCTAGTAATCCGAGTGGTAATGTTTTTATAATTCGGAACTGATCATGTATTATGACTTCACATAACATAACTCGGCACAAAATATAAGATTTTTGAAAGATTAATATTTTTCCGAATATGACTTGACATTCGAAGGGTATTTGGAATTCAGCAAACTCAAGGAACATCTTGTTTATTTTCCAAGTAAAATGCGCCGCGAATTCGTGAAACAAATAGTCTAAGACGTAAGTACGCATGTTTCGCCTGTTGGCCAGGGCTCGTTGGGGGCTTAGCCTCATCTGCATACCTGGATTTGACCGGGACAATGTTAATGATGAGAAAACAGAGAAGCAGCTTCGAGAGCCTCCGAGGACCAGGTTCCATTTCCGTTTTCCCTTTGGGACCTGGACTGCAGCAAATTGATTTGACTTTGGCCTGGGCTCGGACTCCGGTCATTTGTGTAAGCTCGTTTGGCATTATATAATGCATATATAATGCCTTTGTTGTCTGCGTCTAATTTGCAAATTTTCGCTGGCATTGGGGTAATGTCATACCACATAAATGTCTTTAGTATGAACCTAGGCCTAAGACAAGTTCAAGTTGAGTTGTTCACTGACATCTAATTTGTGCTGGAGACGGAGAGCTGCCCAAGTAAATTGCAGTAGCCCACGCTATCTGGCCAAGGGCTTGGACTTTAAAGAGTAGAAATCCATAATTGCCTGGGAATGCCCATGTGAAAGAGCATTAGAAGTAAACCAGTGCAGACATTTTGTGTTTCTATTCATGGCTTTCTACGTTCCAGTATTTTCATTAAACATGATTGAACATTGTCATATCTTAAACCTTTATATTTTTATTGGTTTCTGGGAATTTCTATAAGACGGTTTTTATTTCACTAGATCGGAAAGGCTGTCTCCAAACTTTAGGCTTCTGGTAGACATAGATCCCAGTAACCTTTATGTGGTCAGCCTTGACCACGGATTTTTTGGACCTTAACCAAGTGGAGCCAACTCATTGGGGTCGTTCAACTTCTGCTGGCCAGGGCGTTTAAGGAGGCAAAGTCAAAGTCAAAAGTCATAACAGATATGCAAGCCTGTGCAGTCTGACTGCCTTAACAAATGTACGAGTCTACAGATGGTTTTGTGTAGCTCTCGCTCTTGGTTCGGGTTTGGTATGGAATGGTATGGTATAGGCTTGGGTTCGGGAATGGGTATGGGTATGGGTATATGGGTATGGGGAGTATGGGGATGTGCGTTGCTTCGGTAATCCTTTGCCATGTCTGCGCTGCCCTTATTGCAACAGCAACAGAAACAGCCAAACAGCATCAGGAACAACAATTACAAATGGACGACTTCTTTGTTCTGTCAGCAAGGCCTGCTGCAGTCCAACAGCCCAGAATCAGCATCAGCACCAGCACCAGTTGGATCTCGAGCCCGAGCCAGAGCCTCAGCCCGAGTTAAGGCCAAAAGAGCTGCAGTCCGAGTTTTGCGGTAGCAGCCCAAAAGAGGGGGCGTCGTCAGAGTCGTCTCCATCTCCATCTATGCTGCCAGCAGCTGCTACGCATAAAGCATAAGCTCGGCATTGAAAGAAATAAGTTTCGTGTAAGTATTGTAATTGGCTCTTTAATGGAGAGAAGAAATTTCAGAACATAAAAATTATATGTATATTCTTGATTTGCATGAAAAATTAACGCAATATAGATTTTCAACCTTTAGGTTCTTCGCTTATAATTTTAAAATTTATGAAGTTCCCTCGAATACCTTTTACAAGAACGAAGAAGTTCTTCCAGTACATTGTCTTGTTTCATTTTTATATAACACGAAAAATGATCATGGTATAGAATTTAAGATGGGTTACCCGTTAATCGTAAAGTACAACGATGCGATTTCGGAAGCTATAAATGGCATAAAGTTGGAATTTACAGATGTTAGGGATTTCTAAAATTGACAGTGCTTGAACTGTAATAAGCTAAATAAGTAGGTTATATATTTCTCTCAGTGCTTACTGCGGATGCTGTTCCTTTGGGGCGTTGTTGCTGGCCAAAACAAATATGAAGAGCTGCAGTCTGAGGCCGCGTCTCGGTTTCTGTCTAGGAGTCTGAGAAGTCAGAAATGTGCAACGTTATCATAACTAAGTGCATGTGGATGCGTGTGCTTGTGATTTTCCCGAAACGAAACGAAACCAAAAGAACGAAACCGTCTGCATATGCATAATTCATGCTATTGAACCTTCTGCGGTTATGACTGGACATGGACATGGGGCCCTGGACTTGAACCTACCCACGGAGAATGGGCGACGAGGGGGGCAGGGGCAGGAGTTGGGGACCTCAGCCAGGCAACTAGAAAAATTATAATTTCACAAGTCATAATAGGATTTGCAATTCAAATGCGAAAAGGCAACGCAGACACTGAAAGCGGACTCAAGTCGACTCGAGCTGGGTTTCTTTCAGATGGCTGCTTTTGTTGTTGTTGTTGCCGTTTCCTTTTTTCGAAAATTTCGCTGGAAGGAGCGAACAACAATAAGAGGCTTCTCGGCCGGGGCCCAGACTTGTGGCCAAGGCTCTGGCCCTGGCCAATATGTCAAAAATATTAAGAGACATGGCCAATGGGCCCGGGAATGGGATCGGGAATCGGGAATCGGCATGGGAATCGGTTTGGGTCTTGTGGTTTCGGCTTCGGGGATTGGGGATTGGCCTGGCTATCGGACGAGGATCATGCATAAATATGCAAACGATAAGAGCTCTCCTCTATAAAGTTGTAAAACTGACAAGCGTTGCAATGCCAAACTCTCAAATAAAGCAATAAAATGCGCTAAAACATCGGCGGCCAGGGATCGCAACTCCAGACCGATCGGTAGCCATGGACCAAATGCAAAATTAGAAATGAAAGCCAGCGGGTTGCAGCAACAGCTTCCTCGTCCTCCTCCTCCTCGACCTCCTCGCCTGCTCGCGCAGAATTTATGCCGTTCTGGCTGAGTTTTCGCGGGGGGATCGGGCAGATCCTATGGAGAGATGAGCACGGAAGCATCATCGTTTGTCACTGGCGCATGCAAAGGCTCAATTCATGATTCTGCATCGACATCGAGGAGGAAGTGCGCCTCGAGTGACAGCAGGCAGCGCATAAAGATAACAAATAGTATTGCAGTGGGTTGCATCGTAATCATGTCAAGCTGCCAATACCGGCAGCCCCAGAAGGGAAGCCCACAACTTACGACTCACTTAGGGCTTCCGACTTTATGCGAAATCGGACCCAAAGCTTGTTCCCGAGAAATTCAAAGAGATATGCATACTCGATACCAGTTGGGAGGAAGAGTTTTCGGAATTCGGGATACGCCTTTCGGAGGGTCGCAAAACAAAAGACTTAGACAACGAACTTGACAGTTTTTCCAGCTAAGTACGCCGGCGGAGCGGGCACATTTAATTAGGGATTAGGCTCTGGCCGTGCTCAGCTGCGGCGTCATAAATATTTAATGATATTGTCAGCTCCGCGGCCAGAGACCATGCATATAGCCCTGATCTTGGCTTCGGACCGGGATTATTCCCCTGCGTTGGCTTTGGCTTCAATTTAAATCAAATGTGCGCAACGATGCCGTCGTCGCCACGAGGCTCGCTTTTGGTTTGGGTTTGGGTTTGGGTTATGGCCCAGCTCGGCTCGGATCGGCTGGCCCTGGCCTTTTATTTTTAGCATATAGTAAGCATATGATCGACACTCGCACTCGCACTCGCCTGAGTGTGTGCTCGTGCTATTTTTAGTGGTGCATTTAAGTGGCGACCGCATTCGGCCGGGCCACGGCCTGAACTCTCTAGCAAAATGTGTCCCGCTGTGAATTATGTGCCTACATAAATTACCCGGCCAGGAATTAATCATGTTTTATGCAGGACTGCGGCACCGACTGGCTAGAACCACAGCAACGGAGGCCTGGCCTGTTTCATTTTTTGTTTCGTTGCCTGCCCATTAGGTTCAGTTTTCTGGCCGGTCCGCTGCGAATCTGGCTGAATCTGAATCTGGGTTTGAGTGCCTTCGGGGGCACTTGGAGTCGCTCCGAATTTTTGTCTCTGCCCCGGGGATTGGAGTTGAAATAGCACAGGACGCTGTTTTGGCGCCTGGCCCATGTCACAGTATGGCCAAGGTAATTGGAAGAAGCACTCAAATGTCCATGTCGTAAATGAGATTAATTCTGATTCTTGGTCTTGAGTGGTTTTGGTTTTAGTACCAAATGCGTAACTTTTTTCAAAATTCACAAACAAGATATCAGAGCAGTGGCGGATGTAGGATTCGATTGTGGGGGGTGATATCAGAACAATTTTTTTTCCTTTGATTTTGTACCGTAGTGAGTTTAGAATATCTTAGCAATTTAAGAAGTATAAAGTAATGATGAAAGCTTAAGATCAATTTAGTCAAGCTTTTTCAAAGTTTATGTTTACGGAGGCACATTTGATGGTTCAGAATTTCAGAGAAAACCAGAAAATACTAGAAATTGGAACTTACTTTTTAGAAAGTAATGAATGTCACATGCATACAATGTTCTCAAGGTAACTAAAAGAATTAAGAAAAAAATTCCATCCGAGTCATATTTTATTAAACTCTTCTGACCGAATCAGGAATTTTTACACCTTTTAATTCAATCTTCCCAGCTCATCTAGATTTTACTTTCGGTTTAAATTCGGTTGGAAGATCTTTCTAGGACATAAACTTCGTTGTCCACACCAAAGATGCTCCCAAACTTTAATCGCCTCTAAAGCTTTAGTGTCGTTGTTCATGGCGCATCGGTTGTAGTGGCTGCTGTGCTGGATCCTGCTGGGGCTGGGACTGGTGTAGTTATTGTTGTTAGCATGTACCCCACTATAATTGATACGTGCTGCACTTGCGCGCAAAGACAAAATCTGCCCGCTGGCTATTTGCTTTGGCCCAGCGTGTGGGAACGGGGGAATCACAGATGGAGGTGGAGTGTTCATCCTGGCCGCCGAGGCAACACGAGTGGGGCGTGGCAGCAGCAGGAGAGGATGCCAGGGGAGTTGAGCAGTTGGGTCGCCGCCCCGTTTGGCGTCTGCAGTTGGATTGCATTAAATGTCAAGGAAATCGCATGTCCACCCTCGTCTGCCGGCTGTCCTTGCGTCTGGGCCTGGCCAATTTTACCGCAGTCTGGGCACTGGAGGGTGGGCATGGAAGGATTCTCCTGGGCCACCGCCCCACTTGTAAGGCATTTTATAATTTAATTTTCATATGTGGCAGCGCCGAGTGTCGGGGCCCGGTTCGTTTATCTTCCCACTCCTAGGGGGTGTTGCTATCGATTATTATCGATTATTCCGCAGGCCTGGCCTGGCAACCATAAATCAGTGCACCCCCCGCCGCCCTGCTGGGCTTTCATCAGCTCATTTATCACTTGGGCAAACAGCACAGGGCACAGCTGCAGGAAAAATGGCAAACGAGAATAAAACAAAAGACTCAGGCAACGAACTAAGTGCAGTCGCCCTCTAATGTCAACGCCGGGATTTCCCACTCATCCCACTCGAGGCAAAAGAAGTCGCAGCTACCAGCAACAAAAGTGATAATTAATGTGTAAGCCGATCTCCCCGCTCCCCAGTCCCCGGTCCCGTGAAAAATTGTCATCGGCCGGGGATCGAGGCGCTGGGGCTCCGCATGCTAACCAAGGTGCTGACACTAAGCACTTGTCACCCAGTCCGCAGCAAGAGCCAGAAGCCCGGTGCTACATATGCATGCTAGCGATGCCAAGTGATTTCGCGAAGGAAAAGTTGGAGAGATTAATGTGCAATTCGATTACACCAGCTTACTAAAGTAAATCGGATATCGGCCATTTTATGAGCTTATTATATTTTTATTGGTATGTTAACCCCTTTCTGTCCAACTGAAGAGAAAGGAAAAGTTTTGTTCCATACAAAATTAATTCACACTTAATAATTTAAGAGGTCCTTGTTAAAAAAAGGTGTGAATTGATGGTTTTGATAATTAGTTAGGCCTTACATACTTAAAAAAGATCGCTTTCGAGAGTCTATTGAAACGATTTTTCTGCATAATGAATTGGTAAAAACAAATTATAAAAATCTTTCCCATCAATAACACTATATTGGACCAGGGAAATCTTGTCGTATACTTTATCTTTATTTGAAGAAAGCTAAATTATAATTTATTTGCATCAACGCAAAGTTACAATAATTTAACATAACACTTTATTTTACATTTCATTTCTTAATTATTCGAAAATTACAAGTAACTGATAAACGAGTTCCGATCCACACATCCCAAAAAATAATGGTCTAACCCCCAAATCAACCGTTTTATTATATTGAAAACAAATTAAAACAGATTAATTCGTATTACTAAGACATTCTACAACAAAGATACTTTAAAATCAATAACAAATTGTTATTAACAATACATTATAATGATAACGCGCTGTAAACTTGAAGTGATTCAGTGCCGTGACTGCGGAGCATTCACAGTGATCCAGAGGAGTGCTCATCCTCAGCTCGGCATGCGTGTGTCTCTGCCGACTTCCTTCCTCCCCGCCGGTGTCCAGTCCCGGGACATGTCCTCCACTGCAGCTGGACAAATTGCAGTTGTCGTCGTTGCCGTTTCGTGGATGCTGCCTCCTTTTTCCATGCACATGTGTGCAGATATATAAAAAGGCTTTCGTACCCCGAGTCGTTGTTATGTGCGTAGTTATGCAAACAGTGGCCAGCCAGAACAAGTTGTGGCTGCTGTTGGCTGTCGTAATTAAAGGTCAACATTTGTGCAAGTTGTCAATGGCATGACCAAGCAAGGGGTGGATCCCGAATGGGGGAACCTGAGACCCGAGAGGGTCTGAGAACCAGGACCACATAAATAATTCCCGCAAATGAGATGTCCCAAGTGGGGGGAGCTGACCGGAGTTAAAAGCCCTCGGCACGTAAAGGAAGAGGATCATAAAACTTAATTGGTTTTTTTCCCTTCTTATAGTTAGTTACACTTTACCTTGCCCGGAGAAAACCCTCTTGCCTTACTTATGTTGGCTTTAAGAAAGCATTCTTGCAGTTATGGTTGAATTTGTCAGATTTTTAATTTGTTACTGTAAGAAATGGAAATCTTCCGCTTCCACGTGAATTTTCCGTACAGCTCCGCATCCGAAGATATCCGATCGAGAGGAAGTGTTTATCGCCAGGGAGACTTTTACCTGGGTTTTGTCTTCGGGCTTCGGCTCATTTGCAATTTGGACAAAAGCAAAAATTTTCCAAAGATGATTGCTGCTGCCGCTGGAGTTGCAGCCTTCGATGCTGCTGGAAAATTTCACTTTTCTTTTATGCTTTTAGTGCTCAGCTCGGCACTCTGCGTTGCACTTTACATTATTACTATTGTTATTCAACCCAAAATATTTTTAACGAAACTGCCCGAGTTGCTGCTCCATTGCTTGCACAAATTGCAGTCTATTCTGCGGCAAGTGCAAGCTCGCGAAAATAAAGACTACCATTTTGCCGATTTACACTGGGAGAATAAAGCCCTTTCCGCGAATAAAGCCCTAATCGATCTGGTTTATTTTTCATTTTTTATTAAAGTAGATTCTGCCACCAGGATTGTAAATGGCATAACTAACTTACTAAAAATTCTAATCTAAAATATTTAAAATCTTATTACGCCAAGTTCGATCAGTTTTTATAAATCTGTGGTGATTGCGATAACCAATTTTAAAGAACTCCCACTCCAATTCAAAGATAAAAAGCTAAGGAAATAATAAAATAAGTAAGGAAATATATTTGAATTCCAATTTAATTTAATCAAAGAGGTTGTAGATAGTAGTTCTGGTTTAGTGGCGGATCGGGATTTTGTTGTGGGGGTGATATCAGAACCATTTTTTTGTTGCAATCTTTTTGAATACCCAAATTCCTTTCATTTTTACAACCGAGTGTGGAGTGATTTACCACCCATATCACCCCCCGTGGATCCGTGCTTACAGTATTTTTACAAAACATGTGCTTTTCAATACACTTAGTCGCAGTGCTTTCCGCCCTTATAATTACCACCGCTTGTTGCTCAGTGTACTCTCATTGCCTCGTCATGCTTTCTTTGCTTTTTCTCCAAGCAATGTTCATTGTGCGATATTTGATGATGTTGTTGCTGCGCTTTTTCCCTGCGCTAATTACGGACAGAGGGGCTTTTTGTGATTTATTGCAAAGTGCAGCACAACGAACGCCAAGGAGGAGGCAGTTGCAGTTGCTGTTGTTGCTCCCATGAAGCGTGGCACGTGTTGCGTTTAATGTGCAGTTTCTATTACTCTCGCCAGGCTGCGGCGATTGAAAGTGAAACTCAGTTTTATGAGGCAGATAGACAACTCATCTGGGAAGAAGACCGCAGAAAACGGGGGTATCGGGGCCCCGAAGGCTGCGGCTGGCCAACAACTTGCACTTTTGGCTGATAATTGACCTCATTTAAGATGTGGCTGCTGCGATAAGGCTGATAGGAATTAAAAGCGGCATTCACTAATTTAGCCGGACTCCCGGCCGAGGATGGGCCTGCTCCAGCCTCTATGGGAGACGGAGAGCCCAGCCTGACTATGATTCTTATCGATCGGCCCTTAGGACTAGACCAGAAGAGCAGTTGACTTCGGATATAGCTGCTGCCGATCCGGCTGCTTCTGCTCTTGGCCATTGGCTGTTGCCGGTTGCCAATTTCCAATCGCGGCCAGCAATCGCGCCACGCTAACGAGACGACGACAACAACGTGCTGCAGGCACTGCCAGCGAGGGGAGGTCCAGAAATTTGAACTGCCCATCATCAAGTAATGCAAATAATATGAAATTATTGAATTTTTCATTTCTCGACTTCGTATCAGTAGTTCGCCTTATCTATCTGGAGTCTAACCGCTCGATTGAAATTCGAGATTCAATAAACTATCCACCATATTTCCGCCACAGGAAATCGTAAAGTATAACCCAGTAAACGCATTTTATTATTATTTGTTATGCACGGTGCTCTATGAGTAAAGATAAATCTCGGGAACTGCAAGAGTCAGATATAGGACAACTCTTTTCTACACTTTTGAGGTGGCCAAGCTAATGGCTGTAATGTAGAGCAAACTAAATTTAATGGCTATTTGTTCCTGTCTTTAAAAGGAAACATTTATTACGACATTTATTAAATTTTCTGGCCACCAAGTCGAACCAGTAGCATCATAAATCATAATTCTAAGTAGAGCCTTCATTATAGAAAGTTCGACAGCGTTTCATAAGCTTAAAACCGTATTGGATCATGAAACCAACTACGGCCCAGGCAGATAATCCTCTTTAATTGCTCTTAATAAAGATGTGACTCTGGGGAGGACTCTTGGACCCACCCACGTCCATGGGGCGAATGAGGAACGCGAACTGAACCTGAGACGCGCCTTGCAGTGGTTGCCGCTGCATAAGCATCTGTAACTTTTCGCGCTTATCTAAGCCATAAATCTCCGATGGCGGTAGGCAAGTCCGAAAAGCTCCTAGTCCACAGCCTTAGCCAAGTCCAAGTCCAAGTCCAAGTCCAAGAGCAAGTCAAGTACGAGTCGAAGTCGTGCGGGCGTTGGCTCTGGCAATCGGCCTCGTCTTTTTGGCTCTGGCCACTTGATGGCAAGTGACTAAGTTCGAGACTGGCGAACTGAAACCGAGACTGACTGGCAATCATGGCGATGTGCGATCCGCGATTCGCGATCCTCGATTCCAGATTCTAAGATTCCCAGCTCCCGATTCCCGATTCCCGACGCTCCATCATCGTCCGCCGTCTCTAATGGGCTAACGTCACACTTCTTATCTAACAATAAGCCCCGGCTCAGTGGCAAGACCGCCGGTAATAAATGCGACCCACATACGCGACCAGTTGGCCTGGCCAAAAATAAACAGAAAAGCAGCAGCACCATTCTTTTGCATTGCCCTGCCCTGGCCTGGCCCCAAATCTTGGCAGGCGGAGGTGGAGGGAGGCCAAAGACCAGGGACCAAAGAACGCAGACGGGATTTCCAGTGGCTCAGTGGCAATAAATTTCAATTTGCTGGCTGCTCGCAGCCAGCTGAACTCCAACTCCAACTCCAGTTCCTACACAGCCCCACTCAAAACTCCAGGCCGCGAGTTGCCTGGCAACAAAGCAATGCGGAGGTAAAATGATAAAAATTCGATTACATTCAGGTGTGAAACTCACATGTACTGCAGCGATTACTTGTATTTGTACTCTACAATCTGGTAATTGAGTCCCTGGGCTAGAGGTGCCGAACTAGATTTCGATCTGGCATAATAAATATTTCCGTTGCAAATTCGGTGTGTGGAATCATTTTAAGTAGTTTTATGTAGTTATGTTTCGTTATCTTCTGGTTCCTAACATTTTAGCTAGACATTTTAAGATTTTACCCCTCATTACTATTGGAAATAAACATCTCTCTGCCCGCAGAAGTTCACCATTTTCCGAAGTAGCTCATGGCTGGATTGGCTTACATTTCGTTGACTTTCCTCCGTTCCTTCTTGGCCCAAGACTGTGCCAATTGGCAGCTCGGAGCCGAGGCTAAAGTCCGGGGCTAAGGCATGCTGGGAGCCTCAGCTCTTCGCCATCCTTATTCTACTGCTGGATTTTTAACAACTTTGGTCTAAGGCCCTTGTTGGTCATTAATCATGCACTGTGAACGACAAGCGTATAAGTTACTAGCCGATTGGCCCCAAAAAAGGCCATCGGAATTGGGCTCAGCGAGGGCCTAGAGCCACGAGGACGAGGAACGGCTTGGAAGAAAGCCTTCGCCCGGGCCTTCGTCTAATTGGATGCAGATGGGCATAACGGACCCGACCCCAAAGACCCCAACCAGAGATGCGGACAACGGCAAGTCTGGGTGATTCTGTGCGATTCTCGCTGTGATTGGCTGTAAGGCGATTGTTGATGGTTATGATCAGCTTCAGTAGCCAAGGCGTTGTTGTTCAATTGTTTGTCCTGATGCTGCCGAGTATTGTGTACACTGCAGGGACCTCTATAAAAGGTGTTGGGAAGGGAAATGCTCCACGGCTAGGTGAAGATTTTTTAACCAAATTACAAAATGTAAAACGAAATTGGTCCCTATTTTATCGGTGTTACCATTGTAGATTACTTTTTAACTTCTGGCTAATCGATTTTAGCTCACTTACTTAAAAAGTAGTATCATAACTTGCTTATGATTTTACTTTGACTTGCTTTGATAATATTTATGGAAAAGCAAAAAATGCCAGGCTTATGTTTATTTTTAAGCAGTGTGAGGGATATTCTAGAAATATTTAACTGTGAACAGTTGTTTTCCTTTCTAAAAATGTTTTAAAATTCATTTACAACCCGTCTAATGAATTTCACTAATAAGTTACTATTCGATTTCGCTTTTTCCAAAAACATTCTGCAATCCCGCCTACCTGCGGAAAGTTGGCCACGATTGCGCTTCGGTGGGTTCGGGATATTTAATGTTGATTTTGAGCTGGCTTGGCATGCGATGGATTTGTGTCATAATTGAATTGCTCTGCTTGGAGATTGGCACGCGATCTTCACCGCCGAAGTGGCGGAGTAATTAAAACTGGTTTTCACTTTTCGCCCGAAGGAAATCGCTTGCATCGCAATGCAGAAGAGGGGAAAACTAATTTGGCCGCGGCGGGCTCAGCCTCAATTTCCAGGCAGATGGAAACCCTTTCTGGCATACGTTGGCCGAGGAATGTTCCTTCGGGGCAACACCCACAATGGCCGGCAAAAGCCGTCAACAGTCATTAGCACTTTGGCACATAATTGATACGTGGCTGGACCATAAAGCAAAATGCATAGACATCTACCTCGACGGACACGGCCCACAGACTCAGCTCGCCGCACACAAAATTACGTTGTAGGAAAAGCGAGTAAAAGGAATTCCTGTTCTTCAGATTTTCCCGCACAACACCTTCGGGGGCGTTGTGCCATATGACACCATCACCATACCAAACGAACCCAAACCACTCCACTCCACAGCTCAGCACACGGCTCTTCACACAGAATCTGACGAACCAGAAGGGCAGTCTTTGGGTTGGAGTCTGGGACGGGCTCGTTCCTTTCGGTTCCGTTCCGTTCCGGAACGTAACTAACAATTTATTTAATACGCTGTACGTGCGCTTTAATAAAAGGCTCAATCAATCTGGGAAGCTGAGAACCAACCCAAAGACGTCTTTCCGCCCGAAATGTGACCGAATTGGGGGTGCACTTATCGACATTGAAATTATTTAGTATTGTATACATTGCATTATAAGTGATTTTATTTGACTTTAAACTAGTTTAATTTGTAAGCTTATTAGATTACATTTGTTTCATAGATTTTAATTACCCTAATACCAAAAGAATCAGTACAATAAGACATGATTACCGAAGCTATTCTTTCATTCGATAAATCCGGAATATTATTTTAAAGATTTTGCGTTGGCTTATGATTGAAGAACCGTAAAAATATAAATCTTAAGCCAATATTGGTTGCTTTAAATATTAAGCCCGTCAATGTTTAGCATTCTTCTCCACAAAGCTAAAGTCCACTGCTGGCTTTCAGAACCGAATCGAAGCGACCCGAACTGAACCTCTTTGAAGTGTGCATACAAAGTCTCAAGTGCTCAGGGCCTCCAGAATGAGGCCCGACTGTCCGGAGTGACAGATACATAGACAACGGCTGCGGCAGTCTTGGAGACGAAGACGAAGACGATGAGAATGACGCCTGACGACTATGTCGATGCCGATCCTTTTGGCGCTGCTGCAGACAGCGTGTCGAATGGTCTTTTCCTTGGCGAAGGGGAAGGGGAAGCGGAAGGGGGTACCGAGAGGGCCCTCGCTAATGAAGCTATAAAGATATGTATTATTCCATAAATTTAACAAAGCCCGCCTTTGACACCCACACACAGAGCACGAGAGTGGGAGAGCTGGAGGGACCTTAACTCTAGTCTCAGGTCTCCAAGGACTGACGCCCGATAATCTGGCCCAAGTTTATGCATTTGACGACGGGAAATGCATTTAATTTTAACCACAATTAGCCACGCAAAAGGGCGAATGCGAATTCGAGGAAGGTGCGATCGGGGGGCGTTCCCCGTGGAGATTATGGCCAAGAAGAGTTCTTTTCCTTATTGCTGCCCCCCGGCCATCGCCCGGCATCGGCTGTCTCTCAAACGCCTAACAAGGTGTCAATATCTTAAAAATTTTATCTTTCTGCACATAAAACTCAAGCGGATCATAGTAAATCAGCCTTTGGTCAGGCAGACGACTGCGGTGCCCGCTCTTAGAGTCAAGTTAGCCACCATCTAGAGGCCTTTATGCCTTTCTTGCCCAGCCCCGTCCGATCCAAGCCCAAGTTCGCGATCGCGGCTGACCCCTCCGCACCCCACAGCACAATGGACTCCCCGGTTCCCCGGTTCCCCCGGCTCCCCCGACTCCTGATTCCTGACCAATGGGGCGAGCTATGTGCCTTTTATACGCCGGATTTACGAGCGAGCTCTCCACGTCGTCATCGCCGTCGGAGCGTCGTGGCCAAAGAAATATTCGATGGCCAGGCAACGATTAAAACGGACGCTTCACGCATGCGCGCTCACACACAACGGCAGCCCGGGCAACACTCTCGTACAAACTCTGATACTTGCACTTACATTTATATGCATTCTGCATAATGGACCTAAACATATAGGGGGAAGCACAGCTGAGGACATCGCCCTAGGATTAGCCATTGAAATTAATTCCTGACCTCACTCTGCACCAGCGGTCGGCAGCGTCCCATTGGGCGGGCCTAGGAAATAGCTCTGCTCGTCCTCTGCCGCACACGTTCAATAGAACAGCAGTCTGCACACAAGCATCAATGAGATACCCTGTGGAAATAACTTAGACAAATTTAAAAAAAAGAGCCATAAAATTGTAATATTATAAAACCCTACAAAATTGAAACATTTCGTTAAACATATTCCTACACTGAGGGAAAAAACCAAGGCTACATTTAAAAAAAGTTCTTCATTTAAGAATGTTTTGTTCTTAAATATTGCACTTAAAACAAGAGAGAACGTTATAGTCGGGTGCCCCGACTATCAGATACCCGTTACTCTGGTAAAAGGACGGCGAGGGATATAGAAAAATTTGATCACACATAACTTTTTAACGAATGGTCCGATTTGAAAAATTTGTTCTACATTTCGATACACACAAAAAAAAAAACTATGTAAAATCAACGATTTAATAGTGAAAACTGCCCCAACCCATAAATAATAGAAAATGACCCAAAAAATAGTAGATTACCTAAAAAATAGTAGATGACCTACAAAATAGTATTTTACCCGAAAAATATTGTAGTTTTTTAAATTTATTTTTTTAACTATTTTTATTTTTAATTTAACTTGTTATATTAATGTATATTGTTTGTTATTTATAGACACTTACATTTCACAGATACTTAAACTTACAAATCAGGTTTCTTGCCTCCGCTGGGAATCGAACCGGGGCCGCAATCGTCGGAGTCGAGCACTCTAACCAGTAGGCCACAGAAGAATGATTTTCGTAGAGGAAAATCTTTTGACTTGAAATCAACATTTAAAAAAAAAAAAAGAAGGAAAAACATCATCTGCAAAAGCAGGGTTTGAACTCACGACCCAGAGATTATGAGTCGGATACTCTAACCACCCTAAGTCCAGAAAAATAGTTGACCTACAATTTATAATTGTATTTTTAAAACAACAAAATACATGAAGGAAAAAAATAGTTTTGTTACGATATTAATTGTGGTGTCACTATTCGATGCCCCAAAAAATAAAACAACAAAATACTCGCAAACAAATAAAATAGTTTTGCTACGATATTTATTAAGACGTTACTATTAATTTTCCAAATGAAGAAAACAACAAAATACATGAAAATTTCGTAAATAGGTTTTTCACTATTTTAATTGTTAAATACTATTCAATGAACAAAAAAATAAAACAACAAAATACATGAAAAATTCAGGAAATAGTGAACTACTATTTTTCTATGTTAATTTTACATAGTTTTTTTTTTTGTGTGTAGGTATTGATAAACACAATAAAACTTAATTTTTACTTTTCCGAATTATTTAAATTTTTTAAATCGTATATAAGCGATTGTGGGCGTTAGACCTGCGTGGCACCTTCTTGAAAAAAACTTGCGTTGCGTAGGAACTCCAAGAATCTACATGCCAAATACCAATCCTCAAGCTTTTATAGTTTCCGAGATCTCAGCGTTTATACGGACGGACATGGCTATATCGACTAGGCTAGTAACCCTGATCAAGAATATATATACTTTATAGGGTCGGAAATGCTTCCTTCTAGCAGTTACATACTTTTGCACGAATACAATATACCCTTTTACTCTACGAGTAACGGGTATAATAAGTGCAAACGTTCTTAAAATAAGAAAAACCGTTCTTTAAGTTTCAATCAATTTCGGATACAGCGTGGCCTAGCTGGTAGAGGCGTCGATATTTTGAATATAAATTATTACCTTGGGAGAGCGCAGGCCCGAGTTCAAGCCCACCAAATGACATGCTGCAGATATTTTTATTTTCTCAATCCCTTTCTTCTGTGTACGTTGTATTGAGGTGAGTGAAGCGCTTTAACAATAACATATTTTCATAAAAAGTATCACAAAAAAATGTAATATTAATATTACTGCTGGGCTATCAAAATATATATTCCATATAAATTTGTTTTTATCGGGACTTCTTTTCAGTTGATTTGGTTTTTTCTTACATATTTAGGGTTCTGACCATGAGAAGAGTGAAAATTTGCTTTAATGCAACACATATTAGGAGGGGTGTATCCCCAGTACCTAATTATGTGCACAGCGCTGTGAGTTGTAAAAGAGCGAACTCCTCTGTTGAGCAATGTTCACTAGCAGCATTTGCAACACCAGCAACAGCAAAAGCCAGAGCGGCATCCCAGCATCGTCAAGAGCATCGGAGGGGTCGGGATCGCTTTTGGGATCGGATGGGATCGGGGGACCAAGGGGGCATGTATGGGGGACTCGGATTGGGGCGCATCATCATGTGCGCATTGCACGCACGTGATTAAAGCGCAGCCCCGTCGCGAAGGAGGGGTACAGGTATGGGATGGGGAGCAGGACGAGGGTCTGGCCAAGAGCCCGCTTATAAATCAGAATTCGCTCTTTTGGGGACGACAATGAACTCGGCTCGAATGGTGGCGAAAAAAGGGAGGGAAAGGGTGACGAGCCGCACTACATATTGATAAATAAATAAGATCGCCAAGAGGCTTTGTCTCTGGATATTCGGTATCCGAGCCCTGCTCACTCCGATGGTTGTAGGTTCAATGCACTTGACCAACTGGTTTCAATTTAAATTTCAAAATGCATCCCTGAAGATTTACGTTCTACATTGTTCGCTGGTCCACGGAAATACTCAAATCGAAATGCCCGAAAATTAATTGCGCCATAGAATTATGATCGGGAACATTCGCAAATCGTCGGCGGTTTGACACTTGACCCAGACGGCGCCGTCTTGTCTTGTGGCAAATAAATTAAGGCGCTTAAGAAAGAGCCGCGAGCAACGGTCCGGCTCGATTATCCGACACATTTCGTTACTCAAGCCAACTGGCGGCACTTCTTTAGGTTCTAATCCGAGTCCAGGGTCCCGGTTCCAGATTCGAGGCCCAGGTCTGAGGCCAGACATTCAAATCGCCCGGAATCAATCAACTTCGGCCAGGACTCGGAACCTTGGCGCCGTCGCTTTATTCGGCCACAGTAATATTAGCCCATCCGAACGATGAGGTCAGAGCCAGTTCGGTATTTCTCCTTACGAAAATCGTGAAAATCTTCTAGGCCCATCGAAAAGGCAAGCAGTCAAATTTGAATAACTTTTAACCATAAAGAAAGTTGATACACAGGTCGAGTAATGAGAGCGCTACAGCCAATAGAAAATATTACTAAGCAACATCATGATTGGTAGGATATACCACTTTTTAACCATTTTTTAAAGATTAAAATGGTTGCTTTAGGAATTTTATATTAATATTTTTACCAACCATAAATGTTATATTGAACTAAGATTTTTAATGAATTTCACTGATAGTTCTAACAGGTATATTAAATAGAATTCAGGGATAGTTTTCTACCGCAGTTTTCTAAGCTTGGATTAACAAGAATTCATGGCTTAGTCACCAGCTACCAAAACGTTTGGTCCAAAAGTCAACTTCTCAAGATAAAAACTGGGTTAAGTGAAATGGACCAACTTTTTGCCCAAGGTGTGGCCAATTGACTTTTGGCCTGCGCACGAGCCACAGGGTTGCCTTGATCTTGTGCTCAGTCAGGGGTTATTAACGCAATGTGTCTCGGGTATGTCGTGAAACCCAATCCGGCGGTCGGGAGAAAGGCGAAACGTAATATTAGAATGCCTTTTAATTAGCTAAGATTGCTCTAAGCCCGCAGGATTACATAAAGCAAGGCCAACAGGCAACAGGCAGCTTTAATTAAACCGATAATGGGGATGGACAACGAAGGCACGCCGAATAATCGCCGGCTTAGCTAAAACAAGGATTAGGCACAACGTGAGCAGAATTTAATTTCCCAGCGACAAGTTCTAATTGAAAAGTTCTTAAATTGCGCTGCATCATCCCTGCTCGATTCGTATTAAGAAATCCGCCTGAATGTCTCTCTCAGATTAAATCTACAAGGCGAACAGGTACAGCGAGGCAGGTACGAATGTACGTAAGTACGTATCGCTCAAGATCATGATCGCAGCAGAAGCCGGAGCTTGAGTTATGGTCGGTTATGGCGGATCACAAATTTGACTACGCGCTCATTTATACGAAATGTTCTTTCCGACTCTGTTTTCGGGGCATGCCGAAAGGTTATTTACCCGCCTCCATGTCAATACAGAGCGCAGATTGCCGGGCGGCTGGCCAGACCTCGCAGATCGTCACTAACGATACCGTAAGTTTGCCAGTCGGGGGGCGGCGGGAAGTTGGCCCGGTCTCAGATGGAAGGGGGGGTTCAGTTACCGTCGACACGATCTACATAACATTTGTTGCGGCTAATGGCTGCGCATTGCGAGCCGCGCCAAATATGGAGATGAATGCGGAATGTCCGGTGGCCAATAAGGTTCATTGGGGCCGGAGGACCGCTCACACTCGACTTGAGGTATTACCTCAGGAACATTTCTGAATGAGGTTCGAAATAAATAGAAATATTTTTCAAAATACTGCGTTTCTTTATTACTGTTTCCTTGCTGATAAAGAAGTTGAATATCAAGATCTTCAAAATACTTAATACTTAAAAATACTTTATACTTTAAATAAATTTAATCCACATTGAATTCATAAAAATCGATTTTATTTAGGTCATATAGTCAACTGCCGGGAATCCCTAAAGACAATGTGTGATATAAGGCCACCATAAAGTCGAGTTTATGCAATACAATTTCTAATACGTTTCTTTTTGCCCACTCATTCAGGTGATCTGAATCTGAACAGGGCTTAGTTCTAACTGTGGTTCGCTGAAAGCGCGCGCCGAACACAATAATACTTAAGGAATCGGAGCGCTGCCGTCGCCGAGTTCCTATTGCCGTTTCTAACGCTATTGGCGATGCCTTTCCCACCTCAACACTTTGTATATCGATATATCATTAGCGCTCTTTTGATTTACAATCGCCTTTTGTGCTCGGATTTCGCTATTCCGCCTTTGTTGGGCCGATTTCGAGGAGAGTGGCTCTGCGAGGAGACCGCAAAAGCGGTTGGCTAATAGCTAATAGCTTATAGCACTTTCCTGCCAGCCAAGTCGAGCAGCGGAGTGATATTCCGCATATGCAGAACGAATGAAAGTGTTCTCCGCGGCGCGGATCGGTTGAATGTGGATCGTGAGCTAGATCTGTGGACTTCGTTTGCAACCATAAACGGAGCATTCAAATGTTATTATGGAAGTCTTTAGTCAATCTTACCGGAACCTCTTTATCTAGAACTTATACAGATAGTAAGATACAGGTAGTAAGATTATTATTATTTTCTAGCTCTTCCGATCACATATTTCGATTTGATGAAAAAGAATTAAATACATCATTAATTCCCAAACCTATATTTTATATGAATACCCTTTTAAGTCCAACTCCTTTCCGCATATCAGCGCTCTTCTGTTAGCCGAGTTAGCAAACGCACCTCGCATCGAACTCGAACAAGTGTTAGTTCGACGTGGCTGCCGTCAAACTGGGTCTCAAACGACTAAGCCGGGCCAAAGCCCGACTTGCAGAGCCGCCAGTCAGTTGCAGTTGGTCGATCGGAGCGAGCGGACGTTTTAGCGCGAGAACCGAGAATCGAGAAGAAATAGACCGCAGAATTGAGGACCGAGGGCCAGCGAAGACCGAAGAAGCGAAGAACTTACGAGCCAAACGATCGCGATCGCGTGTGAGGGTTTTGTGCGCGAGTTCGCGAGGGATGTGCCGCATTTGATCGGCGAAAGGTTTAGGGTCACCACGAAGGGTCAGGTCACCGCATCCAATGGCCGGCAGACGCCACCTGCTGCTGATCCTGCTGCTGGTCCTGCAGCTGATCGCCACCACGCCGGCGTCGCGCAGCCTCAGCGTGAACGGGAACAACATTTGGCGGCGGGTGCGACTGGTGACCAGCCAGGAGACCGATCGCAATGCCTACCAGGTGCTCAAGCCGAGCAGCCGGAATGCCACCAGTACCACCACCAGTACGAGTACCACAACCACCAGCACCACCACCACTCCGGCAGCTCCTCAGTCCCAGCGGTCTGCCAAGCAATTGGATCTCAACTTTCCGGGCGGAAATGTCTCGAGTGCCGCCCGCCTGGAAATGTCCACGGAATTCTTTGTGGTGCCCACTCTATCAGCCAGTAGTTCCAGCAGCACCACCTCCACCACCACAGCGGCCACGCCCCGGCGGAGCTTGGGGGCCAAGGCCCGAGCAGCGGGCACCACCACCACCGGCCGGGTGGCTCCGGGGGGCGGCTCCAACAGCACCCCGCCCAGCATAGTGTCCACCCACCTGCCCTTCGCGGGACTGCGCAAGGAGCCGTGGGTGGTGCCGGTGCTGGTCCTGGCCACCCTCACCATGCTCATGATGGCCGCCTTCGAGATCTTCGTGCTGTTCAAGGCCTGGCGCACGTCGCCCTCGCGGAGGCACCTCTTCCTGGGCCAGATGCTGCTCCTCGGGCTGTTCGCCTGCGCCAGCCTGGGGGCCATCATCACGGCCCAGCCCACGCTGCTCAGCTGCGGGGCGATCCGCTTCGGGGTGGGCGTGTCCTACGCCCTCGTCTTCGCCGCCCTGCTGGTCAAGTGCGTCTTCCTGATCAGCCTGAACGGAGGCGTCTACCTGCCGGCCCCCTACCAGGGGCTGCTGCTCCTCTTCGCGCTGCTCATCCAGGTGGCCATCGGGGGCCAGTGGCTGCTCACCCAGCCGCCGGAGGTCTACACCACCAGTGTGCCCGTGATGGGCAGCGGCTTCCTCAGCACCACCGTGGCCTCGCAGACCAACTACTCGGCGCTCTTCTACCCCACGTCCTACACCACGCTGGACGGGACTCCGGAGATCTACACCCGAATAGCGGCGGTCAGCACCGTGCTGATCCCGCTCTGCAAGACCCAGTTCTCGGAGCTGCTCTTCTCGCTGATCTACATCGTCTTCCTGATCGTCTTCATCGCCGTGCTGGCCATCAAGTCGCGCGGCATCCGGGACAACTACCGGGAGGCCACCTACATCGGCCTGGCCATCGGGGGAGCCATCCCCATCTGGCTGGGCTGGATGCTGTGCGGACTGGCCGTGGCCGAGAGGCACAAGGACGCCTGCGTGGCCTTCGGCCTGGTGGCCACCTCCGCCACCGTCTTCCTGGTGATGTTCATGCCCAAGGGCAGGCAGCTGGCGGCCATGGGCAAGGAGGGGCTCTACGTGGAGGACCGCGAGGAGCAGTTCAGCTCCCTGAGCCGCGCCGGGTCCGGCTACTCGCCCTCGTTCTTCCACTTCAAGCCCATCAAGTACGGCGTGATGAGTGGCTGCGGACTGCCCAACTCGGCCTCCAATACGGGCCAGGGACTCAGCTCCAAGCACTGCTCCAGTGCCAACAACGGAGGTGGTAAGTCCCGCTCCTCCTACCCATTCCACAGCCGAATTTGTCACAACTTCTGCAGAGCAATCGGGTCCAACCCCAGCCACACAGTTCCATTTCGGCCTAATACCTTCTGCCCTTGTCAGCTGTCAGCCTCTGTTAATTTTGTAATAACTTTCTTTTCTTGCCTCATGTGCGCCAAGGGGGCGGGGCTGGCAACCTCTTGAACTTTTGTTTATCCATTTGTTCGCTCTTTCTAAAAGCAAAAACAAAGTCGGGGGGAAGAAAAAGCAAAAGTCTTGACTTTCAAAGACTGAGAGCTCCAGCAGACGGTAGCCAAAGTACAGTGGTTTGAATGGACGCTAAATTGTAACTGGGGTAGTCATGAAAATTATGATTACCCAAATTCTGGAAGTAGGTATACCTATAGTGGGAATTATAGTGTCGCCACAAAATCCACAAAAATTAAAGAATAGAGTTTTGAATCATTTTAAGTTGAAATGCAACTTAATTTTTGTTCTTTCTTTAGTCCTTTTCGTTCTTAAACTAAGAACATTTTGAGATATTGTGGTTTTTGAGAACAAAATCGATTTGATTTAAGAACCATGTGATAAAATAATAACTTTTCGTTCTCATTTGAAGAACATTTTAAGATCAACTAGATTTTAAGAACCAATTTAACTTAATTCAAGCACATTTAGAACATTTTGAACTGGAAAAAGGAACGGCTATTTTTAAGAACATTTTCAACTCAGATGAGAACGTCAGAATTCTCTCTGTGTAGGAGTGTCTATCTTGATGCCATTCAATAAGTATTTTTATGTCAGGACGTTTGTTTTAAAGAAAATATAATACATGTTCATAAAGTGCCCCATTTCATTACTTTTCTATTTTGATTTATGAATTTAATTTCCAATTAGTGTATACACAGTTCAAGTACAAACACCGTTATGTTTTTCAAGCAATCGGATTCAAATTACTCTGCAACTGTACTGTTTGTTGCTTGCAGTTTCATTGCCAATGTCAAATAAATAATTATACATTTTCCCAAACCGCGCCCTGTCATTATTTTCTCTCCATTGCTTATGCATTTCTTTTGCAATTAGTATGTATGCCAATTTTCCTTTTGCTCCGCTTCATTTGCTTGTATGCAAATTTGTGCGCTTTCATTTCGCGTCCACTCGCAATTGTGGGCAATTTTTCGAGGCGAATTCGCGGGGCTCCCGACCACTGTGCGGCGGCATTAACTGGGCTTAAAATTGTTTTGCCGGGCCGTGTAATTGTTTGGCATATTAATTTTCCCAACGCCGCAGTCGTCGTGTAAGCCAAGTGTAAAAGAGCACACACTCGACGGTCCGTCCATCTGTCTTCCAGCTTTCGTTTTCGTTTACATTTTCATTTTCGCGGTGAGAACGTCCAGGTTCGCGGGTTAGGTCTTTGATTGAGTTTTCGCTGCTGCGGCTTAAATCATTTCTGGAAACGCATTATTTGAAATTTCACATCTGCCCATTAGTCGGTGCTAAATGTCATTGTCAGGCGGAGTCGAAGTGGTCACGACCTGTCCTCAAGCGGAATTCGCTTGGCACATTGTCAGAGGGCCAATGGTTTCACTGGCCAAAAGCCAAATCTCGCACAGCCCACAATAAAAGCTGACTGTGCAATTTTCGGCAATTTATGAGCCGCCTGCCAAGAAACAATATTTGCGGAATTTGTATTTGTCGTGGTTATTAGTTTTTGTTTCTCTTCTTTCTAAACAATAACAAGCCATAAAAGGCTTTAAACTGTTTCAGCTTTCTAATGAAAGCATAAGCGGAGTTTACGTGGTTTATGTGTGTGGCAAACTGGAAAGATATGGGGAAACCCGGGGAGGAAGGGCGCCCAGTGGGGTACTCCAAAATGTGCGTGCCCGGGCCATGTAACACTTTACGTAATTTAATTAAAGTAAATACATCACAAATGTATGATTACAGTCAGCGAAAACATTTCAAATGGAAATGGGACAGGAAAACTCGAGGTAATTCAGGTGGAAAAAAAACGTTAGGCAATTGGGGAAATTAATTACGGCAATTGGAAGCGAAGGAAAGTCATCACAGTATGTGCATTTCTTAGATCTTATAGCTTGGGAAAACATCGGAGTGCCAAATCAAATCTGTAACAATATCCAGGTACCTGATAATTCGGATAGTGTGCTTGAGGGGCAAGCTTGCCAAATTATAACAATGCGCTGGAAGGCCAAAGTAGGAAGCGTTTTACATGGCAGCTACTTGACGACGATCCAAATCCACATCCACATCCACAGCCAAGTCCAAGAAGGCAAACTCAGGCAGGACAAAAGCCGAGGTGCAGCTGGAACTTTGGGTGAAGTGAAGCTGCAGCCGAATCTGGAGTTGGAGCCACGGCCCACAAGCCAAAGTGCCTGTGGGCAGCCTGGGCCCAGACTGAGCCGCAGATTCCGACTTCAATTCCAATTCCACTTCCAATTCCAGTCCTCAGCACTCGGCTGAAGAAAGCCAGCAAGTAAGGCAGCCAGCGACAGTCGAAATATAGGTAGGTTCGTACATAGATAGATAAATGAGAGATATAGTGCTCGGGCCCCGGCTACACATATATACGTCAAACTGTCTGCAATTGAAAGTGCATTTGAGGGGTAACAGAAATCAACGACGAACGAAAAACTGGGCAGCAGGCAGAAACCCTAAGAGCCAAAGACAAATGTCTGGAGACACACGGAGCACAGCGAAATCAAAGTAGGCACAGAGCTTAACAAGCAAAAGGAGCTGCAATCGCTGCCATTATCGTACCCAGACCCAGGCCCAAACCCAAACTCAGGCCCATACCCAAGCCGCACTTCAGCCCATAGCCAAACCCGATCCAATCGGATCCGATCCAGAAACATGTGTGTGGGTTGTGTAGTGTCTCGCTAACTCCCCGACTTCGACTGCGACTCCGATCCGACTTCGATCTAAACTTGAGCCAGGCTGAGTGAAGTGAGCCAAAGGCAGCGACAGCACGGGTTCCGGCTTGATTAAGGGCACAGAAAGAAAAAAACTGGGGCTGCATGTGCATGTGGGCAGCAGCTGAAAATTTACATAAGGCGATGAGGCAAGAAAAAATCAAAAGTTTTTCCCTTTTCGTGCCTCTGCTCTGGCGGATTGAAGAGCAAATGACTTGGGCAACGAACTTGATTTGGCTGGGGAGTTGACAGCTTAAGGAGAGGCAAATTATTGGATGTCTTGCCTCTGAAGGAAGATGCAATCTATAGCTAGTGTTCTTGTGTAAGTCACTTCCCGATTGGGAAACCAATGACTCGCACAAAGCCATTTCATTAAATGCATTTCAAACTGTAAAAGAAAGAAGCAAAGATGCTGAAATCATTTACTATTCAAACATGTTCAATGATTTTAAGGATTTAATTTGATCTTTAATTAACTTGCAAGGTTTAATTGTTCAAGTAGGTAGCTAGCTAGAAATGATTTCAGATCAAACTCATATTTCACTCCTAATGTATAAATGCATAAAAGTCCCAATGAAATTGATTGACAATAAATCATAAATTTATGTGCTCCAAATTAGGAGTCTCACAATCGGTAAGCCGAAACTGCAGGGGGAAACGAAAGATATTTCCAATAAATCCATAATATCAAATTTCCTGCCAAGCCTTCAAATATACACACTCACGGGCACTTGTGTGTGTGGTCGTTGGCAGTAAGCAGTTCGGCACATAATTCACTGAACAATTTGCAACAATAAACTAAACGACAGCTAACGGCGTTGACGCAAAGGAATGAACCGGGCCAAAAGATTCCAGGGCAAGATCAGGGGCAGGGACGGGGCAAGGGGCAGGGGAAGGGCAAGGGGCAGAGGCGGATCAGTGGGTCGGGGGAAAGGGCGCAACCAGAGGCCAGCAGCTCTCGATGATTGCCGCCATGAAGACAAAGTCGAAGGCGAAGAATGAACGCAGATTGACAGCTCCAGCTTGGGTCTCTCTTGCACACAAAGAAATTTAGATCCTTTTCAAATGAAAATCTACAACTTTGGCCAAGAAAGCTTAATTATATTATTGGAGTATAGACTTTTAGTTGCACAAACGTTTTTGAGAATAAACGTTCGTTTCCTAAGTCTTTTATTTAATCTAGAAATAAATGCAAAATATGAAGTGCTATATAGTAAAGTAAAGTAAACCAATGAGTGGTGGCCAAGAATAGAATAGAAAGATTAGATCATAGAAAAATATTAATTAAATTTATTAAAAACTGACTAAAAATTTCGTTGCCTGAGTCTTTGGTTTTTTATAAAAAAAATTCAAGAAATACACATTGGTCTGTTTTAAAATGTAGTCCATGTTTATATTGTAGTTCGGGAAAAGTGGTTCAATCCTAGATATATCTTATTCAGTAAAATATAGCTAATATGAATATGTACTAAACCGATTCTGATATTTGAAATATTTAGTTTGGAATCCAATTATTTTATCACCTACCATTTTTTTGAGTTAATACAACTTAAGTTTATTATTATTTAATAGGAATTTCTTCCTGTGTGTGTGCCTGGTTTGGCTCGATGTGGCTAAAAGGATGTCGTGGGGCCCAGCCGATTTGAGCAACCCGTTGCCGCTGATTGAACGAGAGTTCAAGGTTGCCCGGGCTGCTTTAATTGAAGTCGCATTGTTGTAAGCGCTTGGGGCAGCTGTCGACAACGAGCGGCGCGATGACAGGCGGAGTCACAAAAATAGATACTCGTACATACTTCCGTTGCCGCTGCGTGATGTTATCATTATACCCTAACCCCCGGGGCCCACAGCTTGGTGGGGAAACTGCAACTGGAATCTGCGCGCAGATACCTCCCGAGACGATCCAGTGACCTTATCAGTGAGCAGGGTGTCCCATCTTCGACTTGGCCATGCCGGCACTTGGCCAGTTGGTCAGTAAGACGGGCCCATCAATCTGGGCATCTGCCAGCGGTCTTTGTTCTCCGGCGACGTCGCATTTTTTTGTAATTTTATTGAGTGACTTTATGCCAGGCAGCCACATACATAAAATCAATCATTCATGCCCGTGGAGCCGGGCAGATCCGAGCCGATCGGGCGATCCGACGATCCGAAGATCCGAGCAGACCTTGGAAGGTTAAAGCTTGTCGCTACACTCCCGAGACCCGTGCGGAAGTTTTTGTCTATTTGTCTTGCATGTTTATCGATCGATGGGGATTTGTCAATAAAGAGCTCAGGGAGGCCGCATAGTCATTTAACTGTGAACAGTCCAGAGATTGGCTTTGTATCTGCTGTTTTTTCCATTTTCTGCACACTTGAGGACCTGAAGCTTAGCTCGAGCCGAGGTTTCGCGTGTTATTGATGGATACTTCCAAAAGGTTGCTTCATTGTCATAAACCAGTTGGCCAAATGGGTCTAAGCTCAAAGAAAGCTCATTTATGTTATGAGAAGTGAATAAATTATGGCCATGATTTTTATAGATTCCTTTATAGGAATTATTTCTTGCACACAAAAGTAATTGGAA
Organism: Drosophila prostipennis; assembly: GCA_037075205.1. Lineage (NCBI taxonomy): Eukaryota > Metazoa > Arthropoda > Insecta > Diptera > Drosophilidae > Drosophila > Drosophila prostipennis. The sequence continues at coordinate 52,791 of JBAMCJ010007509.1, forward strand.
AGTATTAGGTTTCTGCCTGGAAAAACAAATCAAAGTTCGTTGCCTGAGTCTTTTGTTTGGCGTAGAAAACCATTTGTAGTATTCGTTTTACTAATTTATGAAAAAATCGGTACTAATTAATAATGGTTCAGAATATTAATATTTAAACAAAAAATAATATTTTTAATAAACTTTTAATAAAGAGTTCGTTGCCTCAGTTTTGTATTAGATTTATTTTTAACATTTATGAAACAATAACAATTATAGTTTAGAATATCCAACTCTAGGGTACAATAAATAAATTTTGGAATATTATTAAAAAACCATTTGGCATCGGAAATATAGATATTTGTAACTCGTTCTTTTACTCCAAGTAATGCAATTAATACAGTGTTATTGAAAACGATTTTCCATTGTTGTCTTGAAGCTAGCCAAGATAGCACAAACATTGGGCTTCAAATTGTTCTGTTTGATTGCTTAAGCTGTCAATTATTAGACCCAAATTTAAAGCAATCTGAAAAGAACATCGAACAACAATTTCAATCAAATGATTTCTGTAAACCTGGCTTTGTTTAGAACCCAGCTTTGCCTTGGGGCACCCATTGGAACGGGTCGACCAGCATCAGCTGTCGAAAATATGACATAAAAAAGATTCGATTAGCCTCAATTGTTCTGAGACCACTACCAGCAGAGGCAACGAACTTGAAATTGAAAAGCCAAGAGCAAAAACAAAGGAACAGAACCAAAGCAACCCAAACAGCGCGGAGCAGAAAACTTGACAACGATGATGGGCAAGATGATGATCATGATGATGACGATGGCGCAATGTACAAATCTGTGAAGTACGTGTTGTTGAGTATCGTATCCAACTTCAGCTTGCAGTCCGCGGCAGCGCCTGTGTATGGGACTTAATATATGAGTTGGGTAAATGCTGCCAGCACGTGCTTGAAACGAGCGTCACTGTATATTACCACAAAATTATAGCGGTTTGCAATAAGAGCCGCAGCCTCGGAGATCGGAGAGCCCGGCTGGATGCTGTGGAGCGATGATATTTAGTTTTGCCTAGAAGTGCCAGCAGCCGGCCAGCAACGTAATCGATAACCAGTTCCGAATTGCGGCAATGAAACCGAAAGCGGAAAAGCCAACTCAGGTCTTGGTACCAGCTCTTGGCCCGGCTCAAAGCGGTTCAGGCCAACCGATCGGGGGGAGTAGAGGGTCCGAGCTAGCCGAGGGAGCCAATGAGCCGTGTGCCAACTGCACATGCTGAAATTATTACGCTAAATTGGCCAGGAGATCGCCTCGGTCGTACGGTATCTTCGACTGCTTGCGGTTGCCGCCCAGGGATGCACGCCAAGGGGCCAATCGAAAATGTGCGATATGGTTCAGCTCAGCAAAGGAATGATTGATTTAAGGTCTTAAACCCTCTGAATCTCGAGTTTAATAGTAAATGATTCGGACTCGCAAGGCTCTTAAATGAGTGTGTTAAATACGTATTGTTTACTTATGAAGGAGGGCACAAATTAGAAATGTATTTTAAATTACATTTTTGGATTTGTTTTGTCTAAGCAGATCGCAATCCTACACACAAAAAATCGCGGTCATATGGATATGAGCATGGTAAATTTCTGGTATTGCATACACATATCGTTTTTACCGAAATCTCTCTCTTAAAGATTCTCTAACTGCAAAAAAGAGTGGGAGCGAGAAGTACAAACTCTCTCAATTCGAGATAGAGCGAAAGTTTCATGAGTCTATTGTTTACATTTCGAGCATATCGTAATTGAGGTGCCCATATCAAGTCAAAATTGATACCACATAACATCAAATCGATCTTCGTTTCAAATCAAGTTTTTTTGGGTGTATCCTTTACATCCCAGAAGTTTTTATTTTACACTTCTAATTCTGTGAACCCCAGAGCGATTCCCAATAAAATAAAATTAATCCGAGGGTCTGGTGGAAGATTTCCCTATCCATTTCCACGCAACTCCAACTGACGCACACATTTAACAGAGATGTAAATTGAATTGTAGCAATTCGAAGGTCATACGCCCTTAACCAAAATATGCAAATTGCCGACCGTTGCGGCCATGTGAAAAATGTTTTTCTTCCGCCTGTAAATGGGAGGGAAAACCTCCGCAGCGCAGTTCATGACAATGAACTCTGGCTAGAGGATAGGGGGATGGGGATGTGGGGATGTGGGGATGATGGGAGGAGCGGGGAGGGGATGGCTTAGAACGAACGTGGCCAATTAGTTATAATGCTGCTTCGTGATATCACAACATCTGGCAACTCACTCTCAAAGACCCAGACAACGGCCAAGGCAAAAGCAACAACCTTTGGCGCTGCAGCCAGAGGCAGAAAGAAAGAGTCAACGCCGAAGCCAATGAGGAAAAGGCTATAGAAGCAAAGAGGCAGCGCTCGGTGAAGAAATTACTCAAGTCTGCAAAGTATGTAGCAACTAACAACAGCAACAGCAACAGAAATAGCAACAGCAACAGCAACAAAAAGCAAACTCAACTGTGGCAAGAACAACAGCAGCAAGAGGCAACTGAGCCTACAACAAAGGCGAACAATGACAATCTGCACGTAGCAATCAGTCAACGTGCGGCAGTTGGTTTAACTTTAACTTGTTGCCAGCCAGATAGAAGATACTGGGCTTAGGGTAAGGAAGCAGATGCACTTGGGGCGGGGGCAAGCCGACAAACTGCAAACTGCAAACTGCAAGCGGCGAATGCAAAATGCAAAACGTGGCTCGGTCTCCGCTCTAGAGATGGGCAATTTTAATGAATTTCCCCCAGCCGGTGAAAGAGGCAGAAATAATTAAATGCAAGTGAGGAAAAGTAAAAACGGCAGAGTCGGAGTCGAGCACACGGGAAGAGGAATTAAAAGTGAGGAAATAATGGAGATGGAATAAATCGCCGCAGTTTAAAGGGGGAATAATTCATAAAAAGAATTTCTACGGTAGCCGGGAAATCATGCTTTGGGCACATATTTCTAATGGGGTAGAACCGCATAACTTACGTTAGATAAAGAGTTGGAAACAATTATTTTTGTAAGTGTGGAGCATTGCATTTCTTTTGGCTTTTTATGAACACATAATTGGAATTAATACAAACAAGGCGTGTAGAAATAAGCTTATTCGCAAACATTCTCCCTTTATCTATGGTTCCCTATTATTTTTATACCCGTTACTCGTAGTGTAAAAGGGTATGTAACAGCTAGAAGGAAGCGTTTCCGACCGATATAGACATGTCCGTCTGTCCGTCCGGATGAACGCTGAGATCTCGAAAACTATAAAAGCTAGAAGATTGGCATTCAAGGAGTTCCTACGCAGCGCAAGTTTGTTTCAAAAAGGTGCCACGCACCCTCTAACCAATCGCTAATAAACGATTTTAAAAATTTAAATATTTCGGAAAATTAAAAATTTAGTTTTATTGTGTTTATCAATACCTATCGAAATGTAGAAAAAATATTCTAAATCGGACCATTCGTTAAAAAGTTATGCCCGATAAAAGTTTATATCTCCATCTCCCTCGCACTTTCTTTAGCTGAGTAACGGGTATCTGATAGTCGGGGCACCCAACATAGCGTTCTCTCTTGTTTAATCTAATATTCTCAGTCTTATATGAGTGGTTTTTAAATGCAATACATACAAGTTTAAAAAAATCATTATGAAGAGAGTACAAAATAAGTTTTATAAGGGGATTCTCTTTATTTCCTGTGTTACGACAATTAGAATTCGGGGTCACGTACTGCTGTCATCTCTAGCCAAATAGAATTTTTAAGGCCCTTGGCCGCCCTCACACCTGGATACGTAGTGCACCAACACAGGCACACGGACGCCAATCTCGGGACTGGCCATACATATTTGCACTTAATTAGCGTTTTTCGTTACATTTCGTCTCGTTTCGTTAAGTTGGCTGTCGGCTGCGAGCTAAAGTAACATATTTAATGCTGGCGCACATAATTCATAATGGCCAAATGAGCTGACAGACGGCGCAAATCGGAGAGAAAGATTTTCTAGCTGGTCTCGGGCGAAACGGAATTAAGCCAAATTTGCCGCTTCAGCTGGCGGCTGCTGTAGGAAAACTAGTTTCTTTTTCAACGCGAAATGCAAAAGCCTGCCCACCGCGGATACAGATACAGATATATCTGGAGATACAGGTACGGGTACTGATACAGATGCATTCTCATTTTCTGACACATAATTCCACATTCGAGGCAGGGGAAGCAGAACAGAAGTCACAGAAAAACAAGCGGGCTTAATTGCAGTATTTGTTCTAAGTTAATTAGAAACCCAAGAAAGTGCCACGGGAAAAGAGGTTGGCATGTGTGTAACTGCTGCATTTAGCACTGTCAAGAGTTCAGATCCCTGATTTCCCAGCCTCTCTTTTCGGCCCGGTTTTCTGGTTTTCTGGTCTTCTTTGTCAGTTTTCATGTCATTAACACAGTTTGCCCCACTCGTTTCATTCGGTTGGCCCACAGAGCTGTTGAAAATATAGTAATAATCGTAAGTTATTACCCCCAGCTGCTGCCGGTTGACTTGGCTCGCATTTCTTAGGCTTTGCCCGTCTTAACTGAATTTCGAGAAGTAAGACTTTGGCCAGGACAACTGGATGCTAATTATGACAAGTGTACGAAAGTTATAAATAGCCGAACAATTAGGGCTGGTTCTTATCTAAAAGGGAAACTGGATTCCGAGGAATCGGAGGCGAAACAAAAAATATGCATAAACTTGAACTGGTTTGGTTGATATTATTAAGTCGGACAAGAGGGAAAAACGTATTGCAACTGCAACCATAGCGCGTATTTTATTGGGCGCGATAAAAAAAAAGTTATATGCGCTTCAGGCCCCTGGGAATTTCTCCACATGGGCTTTACTAGCCCCTAAAGTTAATCAAGGCCACAGCCCTGCAAATGGGATAAACGAGAGCAAAAACTGTTTTCTCAGTCCAACACAAACCTATTAAGATTCCGATGAAAATAGCTTGGGGTTTTTGCCCAATACCCGTAAAAACAAAAATAAATGCATACCAGTGAGACTTTCTCTATGGCTTGAGGGTGTAGAGTTAACCCATTGACATGAAATCGTTTGACATCATTAAGTCCGCCATAAATTGGCCGGCAAAAGTGTGAAATATGGCAAGGTAATTTCCACGAATTGGGAACATCTGCGTCTGGGCTCGGGCTCTGGGTCAGGCCAATTATGGCTGACCATGGGCAGAAGTTGTGACATCTTCAGTGATTTATCTGCGAACATATGGCTAAAACTTGGTTGCACTCAAAGCACATGAAAACTATATAAATACCTAAATATTTATTATTATTTTATCTGTTTGTTTACTTTTTATTTGTCTTGTCATGCATACATATCTCATCAAACACCACCGCCAACCAACACGACACTCATCTACAACATCAACAACGAACTCGAAACAAAAATATCATCATCCTCATCGCAACGACAACATTTATCTTCTCCTTATCGAACTTCTCCTCCGTCATCACCCTCACATTTTGTCAAACGTAATCAAAAAATTCTCGACACGCTCACGACTCACACACTTGCATATGTCATTTCATAATCCATTCGTGTTGTTTCTGTAATTTTTTCATCGCTATTATGTTCATCAATCACTTGGAACCTTTTTTCATTATTGGTTGACTCTTTTGGTTTTGTTTCCGGTATCTTTACCTTTTCGAAACCTAATTGAATTTACATTTATTGTCAAAAACCAATAATTACTGTACATATATGTTTATCCTATACGTAATTTTACCAATACGCGTGTGTGGGTCACGACTGGTTTTGTTAATGGTTTGGTAACTTTACTCACGGCTCTGGGATCTGGGCACTGGGACTCCCAACCACACACGCACCCACTCCTCCACCACCACCACCACCGCACCGCACCACCAATCCCTGCAATCCGCCGACAGATCGGGTTGCTTTGGTCACCGCCGCACCGCCGAGCTATACGCGTATGTATCACTATTTTCCAGCACACCTGAGTCCGCACCCGTTCTGCTATTATCCTCCCGCACCACCTCCACCACTGCCACCGCAACCACCGCCACCACAGCAAGCCGCACCGCCCACGCTCACGCCGTTGACCCTCAAACAGTTGGGCAACTCGCTAACCTCCATGACACAAGCGGCGCAATTGGCCAAAACGTTGCGCTATGCGCCAGGTAATACTCACCGATTGCTAACCATTCCCTAGGCATATTGGCGTTTGTCTGCAGGGGAGGCATCCAAAGGGGTGGGGTGAATAAGTATTGTAATGATAGCTAACTATTTCAACCTTTGAAAGCTAGAGTCACTCAATGGGCATTATGTATCTTGCTTAACCTAATATTATTACTCTAACATGTTAATAACAAGAAGGGAAGTTTACTTCGGCTGGCCGAAGTTTATATACCCCTGCAGTTAAAATAAATAGGCATTTCAGGGATTCCAGATATTTTATTGCCTATTTACAAAGTTACAATAATTTTTCTATAGTCATGGGGATTGTTCCTATGGGAGCCATTAGATATAGTGGTCCGATACGACTTGTATTTATACTTTATATGGTCGGAAACGGCTCTTGAACTGCGTTGCAAGTTTCTGACTAAAAATATAATACCCTCTACAAGGGTATAAATCGCTCCATGTCCCACTCTCCCAAGTTTTTTTTTATTTTTTACAATTTGAATAAAATAAGTAAATGGTGTTAGGAATTGATACATTTGGTAAAATTCTATGGTCCCAATGTGCGGGATTCTGAATAAATGTTTTAAAAATGTGAAACTCTGTAGATTAGATAAGATAAACTGTAGATTCAAGTCATTTGTAAACCATCACTTAACTTTTTTTCTGATTAAATCTTATTTTGAGCGGAGGTCGTTTGCAATAGCTCAAATATATTTACACTGACAAAATTGAGTAGCACGAATAATGATTTGCATATTGAAATCCAGTATTCGTATAACACTTAAATTAATTACAAAAACGTAATATTGAAAGGAGTGGTCTGTAGGTTGAGGCACTATTTATTTTTTATCTGCATATTGGGCATTCGATTGTTAAAATAAATCAATTTTTTTTCCTTTGGAATAACTACGAAATATATTTTTTTTAAAGTGTCATAAAGCGACATTTTGAAAAAAAAAGTATAAAAGTTGGGAAACTTACACCAAAAGTACTCCAAACATTTAATCAATTTTAGTTCGTTTTGACTGGTTTCTTTTTTTAAAAATGTAAACCAAATAACAATCAAAACAAAAAAAAAATTATTAAAATTAAAAAATTAATAACGTTTATTAGGTGTTTAATAACCTATGTTTTAATAATATTAGAATCAAGGTGGAAATAATAGATATCTTTAAATTAACTGTAGTTGTTAAATTGTATATATTTACAACGTTTTTTGTCAGTGTACGGTTAAGTGTATATGGAACCGTAATTTATCGCTCTTTGTTTCTACCGAAATCTAAGAAAAGATCATAGGATGTTAAGTTTGATAAGTATAATGAGAAATAAAAGAAAATAAACTATTTAGCTGCCATATTTGTGATTAGCCATTCCTGCATACAAGCGATATTACCGAATCTTCATTAACTGTGTTCATAAGAAACCTTCTTTATCTCAAAAGACACTATAAATACGTTTTTTGCAGGCATGTTTATACGACCCGACGAAACGAATCTCTACACGACGCTGGAGCCCACGTTGAGCAGCAATCCGAACGTGTACTTCCAGCGCAGCGGGGCCGTTCATCCCGGCATCCTGTACTGAGTATCCGACAGAGTGAGGAGTATCGAGCATCGAGAACACTGGAACTGAGTATTTTTTCTTAGCATTAAGCTACGGCTCCCAAGGAGCAGCAATAAGCGAATTGATATTCTCCGATCATTTCAAATAGTGTAATATTTTTGTCATAACTGCTAAGCTCTTTGCATCTAAGTTTTGCGATACGAAGAATACACATAACGACCTAGTAAATTAAGGATCATACCCGACCTGAACGCAGGAATTTTGATATATTCCTTTCGGTCAGTGGGGGAGGAATTCCCATGCAATGGATCTGCAGTGGGCAGTCCTAGTTTAGCGATATCAACCATTCTCACTGGTTACATCTTACACTCTCGCTATAGCAACGATTTTATCGCATAAGTCTTCAAAAGCAATTTGCTGGCCTGGATTCCTAAATAATGTTACCGTGTTTTTAAACGTTTAAAAAGTTTAAGTAAGATTACTTTTGGCTTGTGATTTAAAAGTAAATTGTACTTAAAAATTTTTAATAATATCTGAATAGCTCTGCTTTTGAAAAACTCAAGAACGCAGGGGTAAATCATGTGGATAAGACGTGGCGGCAAGTAATGCGCAAAAAGCATTAAATTTAATTGTATAAAATATGCTTGGAGAGGAGAGAGGGTTGTGAATCCACCTGATGTCCAGCCATGTTTGACAGCCTATGTATACAGATGTTTTGCCCCTGCGAACACACATATACCAGTAAGTAATAGGCTTAATAAACATTTGTCTAGCCAAGTAAAACGATCGCTTAAGCAAACACGAAATGTTGTACATATAGCAATGGCCCCGAGCCACACAAACACACTCGCGGTGAGCAAGCCAATCTCAATAAAAGAAAAACAAAAACAAAACCAAAACAGAATAACAACTCTCAATTGCCGCACAGGAACATCAGCAATGACGATTACAATTAAGTATAATTGCAAATTATTGGCATCGCAATGCCTATTAACGCCTGCTTGGCCCACAGACGGGGGTCTCCCGAGAAGGAGCAGGATGGAGGGGCCGGGATCTAAGTGCGGGGAGGATTATTGGATGCCAACGCGGCGCTACATGTTTCAAATAATTTGTTAACGCCTTTCAGATTGCGATTGGATTGGGTGCAGCTCGTCCAGAACGGCTGTTTGGAATAGATAAACGTTCGACCATTATCGCCCGGTTCTAAGTGCTCCACGGAGCCATTCCCGCTGCAAGACTCGACGACGCCTCTGACGACTTGACCCCATATATGGCGTGGCATTGGCTCGGTCCGATCCAGTCCGGTCCAGGGACTACTGACCACATCGAGTGCATGCCGAGGGCGTGTTCGCCAAGAGGATGCGAGCGGCTCGGGAACGAAGGGCGGCAGGAGTCTCTTCATCCTCACATTAATTAAGTGCAACAATGCGGTGCGGATAGAGTGGCAAAGGGCGGGACGGAGGATGGCCCGGCAACATTCACATCCACATCTCCAGGCAGTCACATCGTTCGTATTAATGACATTTCTCACGAACATTTTACCAGAGCAGTCAACACAAGGAGCTCTTGTCTAGCCGAGGGCACTGAGATAAATTCTATAGCCGTTATAGTTCGCTGCAAAGGGATGCTAATCAAGTGTTTGAAACCAATTCTCAAGTAGTAACTAAAATCATTACTATCCTCTGGCAATGTAGAATGCCCAAAGTATTTGTTAGGGTTATAAGTAATGAGGGATTTGATTTATTTATGAGCTTTTATTATTTTAAAGATCCAACATTGGATTTTATTGTGTCAGAAGCTATAAAATATAATTTGTTTAATCATGTTTCCCGAGGGAAATTATTTTGGTCTTTTGTCTGAATATATTGCTTGCCCCAAAAGTCTGCAATATTTTGTCAAAAACCAGTCTGATTAATAGAATATATGTCTTTGTATTATCACAGGATATACACAACGAAAATATTTCTTTGCTATTAGCCAAGTACACCATTTTTTGGATTTTGTTTAGTTGCTCATTCGAATAGTATAATGATTTCAGTCAGAAGTTTGCAACTCAGTAAAGGAGATCTTCCCGACCCCATAAAGTATATATATTCTTGATCAGCATTACTAGACGAGTCGATCTAGCAATCTCCTTCTGACTGTCTGTCCGTTTCTACGCAAGCTAGTCTCCAAGTTTTTAAACTATCGAGTTGAAACTTTCCCAAATGCCGTTTAACTTTTGCAGGTAGTATATATGTAAGTCGGAACAAGCCGGATCAGGATCACTAGCCGAGTCGATATAGCCATGTCCGTCTGTCCGACTGTATTCTTGGGCTTGCTACGCAGCGCAAGTTTGTTTCAGCCGAGCGCCACGCCCAATCTAACGCCCACAATCGCCTTAGAGGACTTTAAACAAGAAAGGAAGCTAGCTTCGGCCAGCCGAAGCTTATATACCCTTGCAGATAATTTCTATTAATCACTAATTTTCCGATCGTTCCTATGGCAGCTATATGATATAGTCGTCCGATTTTAAAAAAAATTTATTCGAAATTCAGAATTAGATAAAAATTGGCATTTCCAAAAGTAGGAGGGTCTAGGTTCAAAAACACCCAAGATAAATTTTTTTTAAATTTTTTTCCCCGATTATTCCTATGGGAGCTATATGATATAGTTGTCCGATCCGGCTTGTTCCGACTTATATACTACCTGCAATAGATATAAGACTTTTGGGAAAGTTTTAGCCCGATAGCTTTAAAACTGAGAGACTAGTTTGCGTAGAAACAGACGGACAGACGGACGGACAGACGGACATGGCTAGATCGACTCGTCTAGTGATGCTGATCAAGAATATATATACTTTATGGGGTCGGAAACGTCTCCTTCACTGCGTTGCAAACTTCTGACTGAAATCATAATACCCTCTGCAAGGGTATAAAAAGCCTGGCTGCCACGACTTTACAAATTAAGTTATGAGGAAAAATTGAAACAGTCGCTAGATGGTGACGACTGCCTATCTCCATCTCCCTCGCACGCCCTTTAGCTGAGTAACGGGTATTTGGTAGTCGAAGTACTCGTACTATAGCGTTCTCTCGTTTTGATATCATATCATTTTGATATGAATAATTTGATCTTTGGAAAATATTAAATTGGGTCGGGCAGATCTTGTCTAGATCTTTTGTCCTTTGTCATATATCACCAATACTTCAGATTTATTTGTGATAAAAACACCCATATAACTAAACTTTAACTAATAACTTTGTGAATACTTAGTTATGTCCCTATTTTGAACAGTGCACCCGTAGTCTGAAGTCCAGTGGGTCCAGTCCCAGAATCTGCTTCTCTCTTTTGCAGCCGCCTAGCTTCAATTAGGCGCGCCTTCAAATCACAAGTCAATCAAAGTTGTTAGATTCGCCGTCCCCGTCGTCATCGTCATCGTCATAGTCTGGGAGACATAGTCATAGTCGTGGACTCGGACATCGTGGTCCCGTCGCCGACACTGGCGGGTTGACATCTCCTGACATGGCACACAATGTTGCAGGAGCCAGAAACCGGGAATCTGGAACCCAGAACCTGGAACCTGGAGCCCAGAGCCTGGAGGCGGCAGCATCAATTACAACATCCATGACAGGCACAGCGTGAAATGTTTGTACATTTCTTGGCGGCGCTTCCGAGGGGACCAATTAGCCCTAAGTAGGCATTTCAAATGGACTCCTGCAATTAGCCAAAATCGAAGGCAACAATTTCATCACTGGTCCAGCCATCGCCCATGCCCACTGCTCCGGTGCAGGCCCATCATCATGGACATCGCCACTACCATTATCATTATCGATCGTTATCGATATGTCCATCGTTGCAATTTATTTGATCAATCCATTGTCGATGCCCGCTACCTACACCTACATTCCTTCAGTCCTGCATTTCCCATTACTATTTCCATCCCTTGCTCCCAGGGGCGTACCTCCTGACGTGCTAATGGCGATTTGGTAACGCTTTATGGCATAATGGGTATTAGCCAGCCAACACGATCGCCATCTAATGCGGCTGCGGGCGAGCGAACCAAATCCGCTGGAGATGAGCAAGGCAAGGAATAAAAATTTGTTCCCAGGTTCGAGGTTATGAAATCTGTATTCAACAAACGCTTTGGAAGGAAATAGGAGACTATTCGTCCAGTAATAGCACGTGCATTTAAAACTTAATCAAGTTAAAAATAAATAATAGACAAAAATATCTAAAAACAAATCTAGTTCTATCACCGGTTCCTAAAAGATTTCTTAGTTCATATATTTATTGATTTTAAACGAAGCCACCTTTGCGTTTTAAATAAATTAATTAAACACAAAATTGAGAAAAACTATAATTTAATATATATGTATGTATTTTTTAATGTAGCAAGCACGCTACCAAAGTACAAATGATTAATACCACGAACCCATGCTGCACAGAAAGCGTAACATAGTCAATCAGTGTTTATATCTTCGATCCTATTAACTTCCCAAAATCCCAAATTTCCCTTTGATACCATCGCTTACAAAGTTTCAAGGAAAATTATAGCAATAGAGAACGGCAATTTGTTCGAACCAACTTGGCCGACTGCCAGGCTCACTGTCTCATCTCCAAGGTCTGGCCGACTGACGATAGCCGATGGCCGCGGCATGAGGGATCTCCATCTCCACCTCTATCTGCATCTGCATCTGCGGCTCCATCTGCAACTCCATCTGCGCACCGTCTGCGCAGCCGTCTAGTCGCGAATTTCGGCCATAATAATTCGCGTTGTTCGTTTGTTGGGGGCATGTGGCGAGTGTACGAGTAAATTAAATTACTCGCCCGGCCGCGCCATTAACCGTAACATTATCCTTGAATGAATGGGGCTGGGCGGCGGTTGGTATTACAGCTATTATTGTGGTGCAAATGTTATGACCGCTTTATAGAGAGAGTGCAGACCGAGGGCCCAAGGGCAGCATCACGTTGCTGATTTGATGGGCTTTTTCCATTTCAGAAGGCAGAAAGGGGGAGTTGGGAGTCGGAGCTGGAAGCTGGGAGCCAAAGTGCCGGGGCTCAGCGATCGCCAGCCGATAAGCTGGCGGTGGGGAACTGGTAACTGGTAATGCGTGCATTGACCGCTCGGATCTTGGATCTTGGATCTTGGAACTCCGATCTTGGGCCCCGGAGCGCTGGCGTTGACGTAAGTTGAAATTAAATTTGCACGCCGGCCCAGAGACGAGCGATGCCTTCGCAGTACAGTTAACCTCGTTTAAGTGCGCCACGCACTGCCAAACTCCGACGCCCCTGAGAGGGGGGCCCGCCCAGGTCCAATTAACAGTACCCAGCTCCGAAGGAAGTGGATCCGCAGACCCAGCCACCGAACCCAGAGCCACAGTTTTGTCGCATGCTCCTGCTTAAAGCATAAGTATAACTCTGCCAACTGGTTCTGGGTTTTCTGCCAACACCTTTTCTGAGCCAGTGTTGAGGGATCCTTAAAGCCAAAGTGATACATGCATAAACATTTCGAAGCCTAAATTTTAAGTTTTCTCAAGCTGAATCTTTATTTAACCTTATATACATACAGTTAAAATATACTATCAAAATAAAAATCTAATCAAATCAAAAAATGATTTAGATATCCAAATAAAAAACCAAGTCTTAAAAGTCTTAAAGCTAATAAACAAATAATTTCAGCTGGTACTAAATTATAATAATAAAAATCCTTTATCCCAAAGTAAATTTGTAACAAACTCTTATTTTTGAGAATTGGTTTATTCTTTGAGGCACTACCTTCTTTTTAAGAGCACGATCTGGCAATAAAACGGTTAGAACGGCAACACTACTCCGAGGTCCCGGCTTAGAGAACCGGCAAGCGGCTGTGGCAGCAACAACCCGGCATACGAGTTTATAGCGGATGCGTAAACGTAAACGCATTTGGCTCAAATGCCGTTAGGGCCTTTGACTAAATTGCATGGCCACATGGGCCCCTTGGGCTGCAGATTCAGCCTCGACTTGGTCGTGGACTTCGGCTTTGGCATCTTGCTATTCGCTTGTGCTATTTGCTATTTGCATGTTGTCTGGTGAGACGCCAGGCCGGCCAACAAGACTCTCCCATTGACATTTTGTCTCGTTCCGACTCCGGCTGCGGCTCTTTCGGATCCCCTGCCCTGGAATCGAGAAATGTTAATGCATTGCATAGTTATCGATCGAAGCCGCCCAGCTCGCAGCCTCATATACGAGCAGCTGGCATCCCATTTGACGTAATCAAAACAACAGAATGTGGGCAACCCAAAAATGTTTTGGGTCATTGATTCTCTCGTTCGCTATCCGCGGATCTTAACGGTTCTTTCCACTATTTCGTAATGGGCCAAGATCAATGTACCAATCTGGAGGCAGTGATGCTGAGTCTCGAGTTGAGCGCTCGTTGGAGTGTCTTCCCTTTTATGTGGAGTACACGCAACAGAGCAACTGAGCCCCCATTGATTAAATAACCATGGTCCAAATAATAAAAACAAGTAGAGAACCCATATAGTTTAAACTTGGGATTGGAGTAGCGAAGAGCGGATACTCTATGCTCGAATAGTGCTTTTTCTTAAAAATAACACCGAAAAAATATGTTTGTGTACTAGCAAAATATTAAGAAATGCAGAACCCTCGATTCCAACTATTTATAAGCAAATTATTTATCTAAAAAAATTACGCAACTTTCCAGAAATCACCATACCAAGGCTAACAAAGAGCAATGCGAGAATTTCCCAATCCCACCAAGTACAAACTTCTTAATTATTTTTTATGATCCTCCATGAACCGACTACCGACTCAAGTTCTCTCCAACAAAAACCCATTTCAACGGCCTTTTATGGTTGGTCTTTAAATGCTTCAGAAATGTTTCAATTGAATTGAAATGAATTGGGTCAAAGTGTTCCAGCAGCGTTAGAAGGTAAATTAAAATGTGCCCACGTAGCCCGGCATTACAGGTTCATTGAGATGTTTCATCATCCCAAAAGAGGTGTTTATCATACACGAAGGGGAGGGGTAGATGTAAAACGCTGAATATAATTATGATTTATGCTCAAAGAAAGGCCAGCAGCCACTTGGGGCCGTTGGGAGGTTTGTTAAGAGTGATAATAACATTCTTATGAATAATGCATTTAAATTGAAAGTACGGAGAGGGAAACCTAGCAATTTATAATTTAAATGGCTTTCGATTCGGGCAGGGAACATGATTAAAAACGTTTATGATCGAAATTCATCATTCCAAGGCTGCCGAAAGTATGTGTTTGGTTCTATAAATGGGTTAAGTCCCTATAAATGTTTCAGCAGTCGCATAAAGCCAATTTCCTAATGACCGCGATTGTTCGCTTCAATCACGATCTCGCCCGTGGTATCTTCAAATCATCTCACAGGGATCTCCATTGCGATATCATTGTATGCAAAGTTCTAAAAGGGAAAATAAAGCGCACAAAGTCGTGCGCTAAATATAAAATTTAATATGGAACTTACACATGTTCCGCAGATGCTCCAAATGGGCCGACTGGGTCTATTCCCATTTGATGATTCCCTGGGATCGGTCCTAGCTCGACTGGAGCTGGCTGAAAGCTCTCACGCGGCTTAGACGAGGGGGGTTCCAGGAGGTCGAGGGATTCGGGGTCATTTGCTGATTTTTTACGACTATTTCTATCTTAAAGATACAAGTTTATTTATGGCCGTGCTGTAAAGTGCGGCGAGTGTATAAAATGCAGGGAATGACATTGCAACACCCAGTAAGCAGGATCCGATCCCCATCCAAATCTTAAACCAAATCAGAATGGAAATGGCCCCTCCGGTGGGAGTGCGATGGGATGGAATGGAATGGGTTTCCAGGGAGTAGGTCTGGGTATGGGAACCACCGGCAGGGCACTAAACATGCCGCTCGAATGTGGGTAAGTTGACTCGACTTTAATGTGCTGGCCAGCTAAATGCAAACGCACCGAGGCCCTGAGATCCAGAGCCACTGTGGGGGCCACCAGCCATCACGGCTGAATGCTAAAAGGGTTCGGGCCACATCGTTTCGCTCCCCGCTTCCTACTCCCGTTTTTTCCGCTGATGCGCCTCATTAGGAGTGGCTGAAAACCAGTTCCTGGCAGAGCAGGGGGAGCAGGAGCTGCAGCAGTAGGACCCCAGACAATTGACAATTTAAACGAATTTCTTTCAAACACAACACTGACATGGCCCGGCACAAATGACGAATAGCAGAGGATGCCCAAGCCAAAGTTTACGCATGAAATATGCACCACCAGGAGGCAGACCCGGCATCCTTACCCTCCTGGCCTCCTGGTCTCCGTCACTAGTCGTTTGTGGCCAGTTGCCAGTTGCAAGATGCAGCTCCAGGGATGCATGTATGAAGTGTCATTCATCTGGCCATAAACGCATTATTCAATATGCCAAGTGCACTGGCAAAAATAGGTGGAGGAATGTCAGCTTAAAAATGTTCCATTTGTGTAAACCTTTAAGCTTCAATTGACAGATCATTTTATTGGATCAATGAGCTTTCAGCATTTATTCTTGTTAAAAATAGTAAAAACAGTAAACAGAGTTTTCAAAGGCAAGATATTTAAAACATATGTAATGTAAAATTTAAACTCAAGCACAATAACAACATTCTGTATACGTTTTCTCAAAGTCAAAATAGGGAGAACGCTATAGTCGAGTACCTCGACTATCAGATACCCGTTACTCAGCGTGCAGCGAATTCCATTATTTGCTAATAACTTTTTAGTAAATGGTCCGATTTGACGGGTATTTGATTTGACTGGCAACGGGTATAAGAATACTAATGAAGGTGAATGCATCGTAAAATATAACTTCTTATTTTGTTTTTATTTAATAGCTTTAGTTTTCAAAGTCACAATAAGTACTTCTATTTAGGCAAATCATATGAACTTAAAATAGGATTAATTGACGAATATACTCCTACACCTAAAGATAAATTATTATTTTTTTAATTATTCTTTTTTGATCCCACAACACAATTCAGGCGTAAACAAACGATGCTGAAAATATTAAGGGTAAAACTCTGATTTTGTCCAGTTAAAATTGAGTTTAACAGCCTACCACCCATATTGTTAACTAACATCTTGGCAGTTGTTTGTTTCAGTGTAGCTGTACATAAGCGGGGGGCAGCAGCTAGACAAACGAGTGATCGGCAGACGGACAACAACAGCGGCAGCAGTGGTATCAACAACAACAACAGCAGCAGCACCAACAACAAAGACGACGACTGACTGAACCTCATACTGTGCGGGGTCTGCGGTTCAGGCTCCTTGACTATCTGTCCGCCGGGCCATCCGTCCGCTCGGTTTTCAAGGTTAACAAGTTGCATTTGCAATTTGGCACTAGGACTGGCTTGCGAGATTTGAGACCCTGGCAGAGAAAGAAGAAGGATCGTATCCGCAGACAACGGACAATCGGACGGAACTCAACATCGTCGCTCTGCCCCTGCGACCGCATCAATCGCTTTGGTGAGAATTAAATGTTTATGCCTTTTGTTTGGCCAGAGCCCCTCTTCCCGCCAACCCCTCCCCCTTTAATGAGCGACCTGCTCAATACACAGAACCGAAATCAAAGAAAGGTACAACAAAAAGCACTCTCATCGAATCAAATGATACCCTTGGACGGACGAAGCGAGGCCCCAACTTTGGGGGTGATGGAGAAGTATTCAAAGGGCTGGATGAGGTAGGGAAATTGTATTCAAATAATTGAGCTCCAAAGGGGAACATTCAATTGGAATGGATGGACCCTTTCAATTGTTACCAGTTCTTTTCCAAAAACACTTTTGGGATTTAAATATAGAATCAATTTACTTTGGTACCAAGATTCATCCAGATTTCTAAATTTGACTAACTTGTTAAACAAATTGAGAAAATGTTTAATCCAGGAGCACATTAAAAATTGTCGGTCTCTATGTAAGCCTTTTAAGATCTATCTGTTTGATTGAGACTGTGATTGAGGTGAACATTAATATTTATAACTATTTTTAATTTTCAAAAACATGCTCATTGGACCTTTAAAAACAGGTCAGAACTGTGATTAGGGATTATTAGTCCTACATCCAACAGTCAAAACTATTTTCCCAAATATTTTAGGCATGAACAAATTGAAATGGTTTTATTACCATTATATTTGATTTCCAAAATGTTGGCACCAATTTGTTAAGATTCTTTCCTCTTTCATCGTTCCTTACTAGAGTGCCTGAAGAAATTTATTTCAAAAACCAAAGGATCCTTCTTCATGCCACAGGCTGAAGACTCAAAAAGCATCGATTGGACCGAAGAGCATTGCAGTGAGGAGTCCGCAATAATACGACGCTGATCTATTATTCCCTAGATTGTAAAAATGTAAAAATCACGCTTTCGTGTTGTGTATAAATTGAATGCAATTTATAAATGTCCAGAGTAGAATTAAATCCCCAGCCGTCGGCACAGGCCACGATCGGGTGATGGTGATTTTTCAAAATAAACAACCTTGAGCTGAGGGCTCCGCAGCTCCATTGCTCCAAAGATCCAGAGCCGAGAACAATTGCCAGAGCCCAGAGCAACAATAGACGGCAGCAGCAACAGCCCAAAAGGATCCGCCAGATCGGATCCCTTGGAGCCACAGATGAAAAATTGCGCCAATTGAATTTGACCAGCGATTGTGGTCGATTGCTCCTCATCGCAGGCTGGCTGCGGGACGTGCTTCCCGAGGATCGGGGAGTCAGGCGTGGCGAGGTGGTAATCCACTGGGCGGTCGCTTAGTTTTCAACGCATTTATCAATACCCAAGTGGTTCGCTCCCGCCCCTACGAGCCCCTTTGGATCCCATTTCAGGCGTTGACAATGCCAAGGGCGGTGTCGGGTGCCTTCGTTTAATATATTCGAGCAGAAAAGTAAAAGACTGCCGCCGTCTCTGATTGAAGATGAAGCCACAAAATCGATTTGCCACAGCTTACATCATTCTGCAGTCATTTGGCTGTTTACAATAAGATTTTCCAAAAGGTTAATTTGGGAAATGATTTCGAATAGACTTTATACACCTGATTCTTCAAAGTGTAAACAGTGAATGATGAACAATAAAATTTGGAAGGAATACAAAATCTAAAACCTGAAACGAAGACGCTACGAATATTTTGAATTTATTTCTATTAATTCATTTACCACAGCAGTTAAACGGAACCCACATTAGGCAAATCCAATAAATAAGCCAGTCTACTTTAGTCCAGTCAGTCATAGCGAAAAACTGTATCAGCCAGAACCAGTTATGAATGTTTGTCTCGCTTTGATTTTGATAGTAGTGGCTAGTTTATCTATTCCCGTGCACTCCTATTCACACTTAAATGAGGACATGAATAAAGTGTCAGTAAAGAAAACTAAGGGTAAATATTAGATACATCTGCAACACGTATGTATTAAAATTGTTTATTACCCCTAGACGGATGGCAATGTGGCGGAATAATGTGCCCTAAAAAGTTCACGGCTTATTGTACAGTGACTAAGATTTTGCAGCCAACTGAAAAAGTTCACACCGAACTCCTTATTTTATGCATGGATAAAAACAATAAGGCAAGGTGCGGAATAACGCGAACTCGAAAAGGCGTTATAAGGAAACTTTTAGAAGTGGATGAAGATGGAAATACGCAGTATGCATTAGTAGAGAGTATTTCGGTCGAGGATGGTACAAGGATTCCCAGGTGCCCGTTTGTACCTCCAGTTCGGTCGTAATGATCAATTTCACACAAATATGTATATTTTATTCGACACATGATAAATAACTTCTAAAAGTTATGCACTATAAAAATAAATATATATTTTGTGACAACCAAATAAGGTTTAGATATCTTATAGGAAGAATATATTTATAGCTTGGCATGTTATGTTCAGATAGAACTTAGAAAAACAAAATTAATAGACAACAAAAAGGTTTTACATATAAATAAGGGTAACGCATATAAAAAACAAATAATTAATATTTTCATAAATTGAACTAAGTAGGATATGGGAGGATGTTAGGATCATGAGACTAGGTTAAACACGAATGTGAAATAAATAATTGAACCTTTCAAAACAAACATTTTTCAAGCTAAATAAATTAAGTACTTCAATTAAATTTTTGAATATTACACTACGCTAGTCTAAGAGTGCTCTGCCACCGCTCGAAGTTCCTCCATTAGGGAAGGCATGACCTCCGCTCTTCTCTGATCCCGACCAGCACTGAGCAGCCTGCTTAGCTCCTCCATATCAGTCTGACAGGCGGTAACTCCCTCACTCAATTGGCACAAATTCGGTTGGCACTGCTGACTGCGCTCGATCAGCTCTAAAATGAAACTATTGCGTGGACGACATGTCTCATTGGCGGTTTGTTGGACGAGCTAAGTCGAGGAAAACAAATCTCATGAATGAAAGATTACCTAATGATAGTGGATCAGACTTACCTTCTTGTAGTCATCAATTAGATTAGCCACCTCATGGGCAGGTTCCAGGGGTGTGGAGCTGGCCGTGGATTTACCCGAGTCGGAGGCCTCAAAACGCGCTCGCTCAGCTGCCAGGGTTTGCTCCAGATACTAAGAAAAATAAATATTTCGTTTTTTTGTAATACACTATATATATTTGGTGTTAATTTCCTTTATTTATCTGGGCAATGATAAATTATTATGGACGCCTTCATATTTCATTCAATTCAAACTGTATTTTTTTTAGAAACCACTTACCTTAATTTTTGACAAAGCTTGCTTATGCCTTCCGCTAATCTCCGCCAGCTTTATTTTAAGCCCAGGCAACTCTTCAGCCTTTCGGTTATTCACTCTCCCGTTTCGCAGTTCCTTTCGCAACAGTTTGGCCAACTGGGGCCAGCTTTTAATGTGTGGCAGCCGCCTACCCGTTTCCATTTCCAGAACTTGACCGAGGGATCGCAAGCACTCCACTGCCTTGCGTTCATCTCGAGTACTTTCTTCCCGTTCTTCGAGCAACGATTTTACCTGGCTTTGTAGCCTCTGTAAGTTTATCGAATCAGCGGAGTGAATCTCCAGATTCTCTTGGAATGTTTCCTTCAGCAACTGTAACTCCAGTCGATTCTCCTCGTCCTTGGCCACGCTCAACTTCTGCAGCTTCTGCAGTTCATCATTTTGTCCTGCGAACAGTTCATTTAATTGCTCCAACTCAAGAGTCTTATGCTGTAGCTCCGTCCGCATTTCCAGCTCTAAGTGTTGAGTAGCTTGCAGGGCCTCTAGAAGTTGTAGCCAGTCTGCTTCCATTTCGTTTGTGCTCTTGATCTTGGCATCTTGCTGCAGGAGTAATTTTTGTAGCAGGGAGACTGTTTGTAATTTCTGGGCCTTGACATCGGCCAGTTGCAGTTCCAGAGCCTCGATGCGTTGGATTAGAATCGGATTCTCAAGGTCTGTTTGGGTCGCTTGGCACTGTTTATTATCTTGTTGTCTCGATCGTTCTATCGTTTCTAGCTGCTCCTGCCAAATCTCAGCATTCTTGCTCTGCACATCCATTCGGTATTCAGCTTTTACCAACGCTTTCCTAAGCTCATCGCACTGAGCTGCATAATCTTGGAGTTTTTCCCTTAAATCATTTTCCTTGAGGGAACTTTCCTGCTTTAATTTGCCAATCTCAATTTTCTCCAGTTCCAATTGCAGTTTAGTTTCTTCGCACTTGGAACACATCTCGGCATACTGTTCGTGAAGGGCGTTCACTTTCTTCTCCAATTGTTTTAGAGTATTTTTCGCTCCTTCCAAATTTTCTTTTAGGCATTCCTTTTCCTTTTGCAAAGCAGCCAAAGAAATCGTTAAATTCTCGACCTGCTCCAGCTTGAGAGCATCGCTTTGGCGAAGCTGCGCCTCCTCCAAAAGTTGAGCCTGCAATGTGAACTCTAACTGCTCCAGCTGTCGCTGCTGATCTTCGCTTTGTTCCTTTAACTGGGACATCATCATCAACTCCGACTGAAGCTCGTTGAGAGAATTCTTCAGGCTGGCAATTTCACTCGTCTTGCTGTTGATCTCTTCGTGAAATTTCAGGCTATAAGAGTGCATGATTTCCATGCTGCTCTCCCGAGTCAACTTTTGCTGGTAGTAGTGTTTTAGATCGAGGAACTCCTGTTCTTTTATCGCCAGCAGTTGCTCCTGCGTTTGCAGCGTCTCGTTCAGCTCGGCGATGACCTGGCGGAGCTGCTCCCGCTCGGCGGTGACACTGCGCAGCGCAGTGCTTCGGAGTTCCAGCTGGTGCTCCATTTGGCTCTTTAGGTCGAGTAGTTGCTTGCACTTCCCCGTCATGTGTTTGCTCTCCAGCTCCATGCCGGCCAAAGATTGCTGCAGCTCCGACAGCTTTTCGTCGTGCTCTAGGCTGAGTTTCTGAATATCGTCCAGGAGCATCTTTTTCTGCTTGCGCAGCACGTCTATCAACTGACGCTGATCCCGCAGGCGAGCCTCCTGTTGCTTGGCCTCAAAAGACGAGTCGGGGGCCGAATCCGCCTTAAATGGAGATGTGCCGGGCGACCCTGGAGATCCCTGCTCCTGCTGCCTCTCCAGAGTGGCACACTTTGTGTGCAAACGCATTGATTCCTGCTGCAGCCTTTGGTTCTCCATCAGATACTTTCGCTCCTGGGCGTACAATCGTTCCAGGGTCTCCAGTCTGCTGTGTTTCTGGGACTTAAGCTCCTGCTTGTACCACTGCTCAGACTTCAAGAGTCTTTCCACCTCGCTGCGCGACCGAAGGAGCTCCTGCCGCACAAGAAACATCGATTGCTCCCGTTCCGGCTCAGGCTTCGACCCAGGATCGCCTCCTCCCTCGTCGCTGGTGCAGCTAAAGTGGCCGGAGTCATCAGCCAACGCCGCAGCACCCTCGCAGTGTGAATCCATTGCAAAGCTGTAAGTAGAATAATTCATTTTAGGGTGAGTTCGTGGCCAAAAACGAGTTTTGTGGGCGTATGCAAATCGGGAAAATCGGCTTTATTTTCCCATTGAAACTTACCAATCTATGTTGCAACCCTCTAACTGAAGATTTGTTTTTGAGTTACTTGTAGGTAACTTACAACATTTAACGAGAAAACTACATTTTAAACGAAATAAACAAATCGTCCAGAAACTTTTTACCCAAACAAAACAGCTGATAACAACAACAGTATGACCAAACTTGAGATGATAAAAAATGCTCGCATGCAAGAAAATACCAATTCAAATTTGTGGTATCAATAAACTGTAAGCTTCACAGTCGTGTTAAAACCTGTGTACGTAGATCAAGTTTGAAAATCGACGTCTATATCCTATAGCTCCCATAGAAACAATAGGGTGAAAAATTGTACATTTTTATTTCAATTATAAAATATTTTGTTGTTTTATTATTTTCTAGTCAAGTTTTCATTCGTGAAATCTGCAAGGTTATTAAAACTTCGGCTTTCCGAAGTTAGCTTCCGTCCTCGTTTTATATTAAGGTTTTCGAAAATTAACTTACTTAAAGCGAACTTTTACAATGCTGACTTCATTTTTGTTATCACTATGGACGGCAGTCCATGTAGTGACGAAGCGCACCAGTAGAGTGTGCGAAGGCGACTACTATATATACACGAAGAAATGAAAATCTGCTGTGATAGTCCGATCGTAATGAGTAATACACCAAATTAAAGGTATTGCTAAAACTTAAAGGATTGCATACCAAGACCTCAAGAAAATCAATTGGTTTGGGAGGGAGAGCGGTGAAAGTGTAAAAGTGAAAATTTAGAAATTTGGATCTGTTGGGGCCGGTGGGGATAATTGGCCCCCCGGACTACGTT